>VOSG01000632.1:0-15771 GCA_009761265.1 Halicephalobus sp. NKZ332 | reverse complement strand
GTATTGCGAGCAATTGAAGAAAGCTCTGAAGGGAAAACAGAATTGCATGTACTACCTTCATGACAACACGCGTCCTCATGCTGCTAATTTCGCTTCTCAGAAGTTAATAGATCTCGGACGGGTTGTGCTTCTGTACCCAGCTTATTCACCGGACATTGCCTCTTCTGACTACCATCTCTTCAGAAGCCTCCAGTACGATTTGGAGGATCTAGCCTTTCATGATCACAATGATCTCCATTCATGACTCAAAATTTTTTGCTTCGAAAACTCTTGAGTTCTATCGTAGAGGTAGTGAGGCTTTCCCGAATCGCTGGCAGAATGTTAAGATAATGATATTTTGTATATAGATTGAATTTGATTTAGTGAGAGGGAAATAAATCTAAAAGTTGCCAAATTTCAAGCAATAATGTTAAGGAAATTAGATTGAATGTATGTATGTATGATTTGGGAAATTATATTCGTACTCATTAACCATTGGACATTAAACATTAAAAACATTTCCGAGAATGATTGGTTTATGAAGCCAATTACTTTTGCCTTTTGTGCATTGATCACTATAATTTCTAAAACTTAGATTATGAAATAATAAGTTCAATGTTACTAGAAAGTAGCGAAACTACTGGAACAGAATAAATAGTTGTATTTTGTTCTTGTACAGTATTTCATCGTACAAAATACAATACAAGATAAAAAACGAAGTACAATAACAAAGTAGAATGCTTGTATTTTTTATTTTGTACAATTGTATATTCGTCAGTGATTGAATCTCACCACTAAAACATTCCTAAGCATAATGTTGTAATTTCGAAAAGTTTGCCACACACTGTACTTTCAAAGAATCCAATTCTTCTAATTTTTGTGTAGTTTAATCATAACAATCAGACTAATCTTTCTGTGAAACGAATTTACAAATCACTATGCCGAAATAGAAGGATCATAATATTGGGTATACAATTGTACAATTATTTTTGTATAAGAACGTACAAATACAAAATAAAATGAGGATTTTCATTTTTGTAGCTTCACTATTCGAAAGTGGGGAAACGAAAGGAAAGCCCTTATTTCTACAGATTTCACGATTTCGTTGTACTTTATGTTTATTCAATTTGGAAACTTCTAAGTCTTTCTTGTAATCTCCCACATTACTTTTCACCTTTATTCTCCAAATACACATTAAATTACATTTTTATCATCAAATTCTATGATTATTATTTCAGACTTTTAGTCATAGTACTAATAGTAGTAACAGTACGGACTATAGTAACCTTCTTCCTCTTCGTTTTCATAAAAACCAGCCAGTTCAGAAACGAACTCAACAAGAGATCTACAGTCATCGCAATTCTACTGTAAGGTCCGAAATATTCAAAAAGAGTATTCCCTGTGGTGCAGATTAATAGACTATCAGAGACGTGGGGAAGAAAATCACAAAATATCCCAAAAATTACAGCTCTGAAGACGACTGCCTCAGCAATCAACTTTGTGGTTGTTTTCAATTCGGGCTTGGTTTTTTTGAACAATGAATTGGTGACAAGGAACATAATTCCAACGCCTGTACTTAAGATTGCCTCAAGTGTTCTGGTAAATGTATAAGTTAATCGAGAACCAGCGTACAATACGCAACCATAGGCAACACAACTAGGTGGTAACTCTGAGTTGTGGAAGAGAACACTAATCACAAAATTCGCTCCACAGATAGCAATACTCATCACAATACTTACACGAAGTAAAATTATAGTCCAATATTGATTATATTTTCCCTTTAACTGAAGTATCAGACACTTTTCCAGTGTCAAGATAAATGCTGTAAGTGGAATAACCGTCATAAAATTTCCATCAAAGACTCCTGTCCAGAACAGTGGGAGGACTGGTAAGTTCAAGTCACCTCTCCAGATGATCAACGCAGTACTCGAGTGAATAAGTAGAAGAACACTCATAATTAGCAGTATCCAAAAATAATACTTCAGAAGTATAGAGAACTGCAGTCTCTCTTTCTTCTCACCATGTTGAATAGCTCTCAGTATCCCTATCAAGAAGAATAGAGAGATAACAGAAGATAGTACGATGCAACAATAGAGTAAAAAAGAAAATATCGGACTAAGTGTCATGGCGCTAAAGTTGAGACACGACTGAATAACACCTACGAATAAATTGGGCTTACCATTCTAGAGCGGTAACACAGTGGTAATTACCCAATTTAATTTAGGTTGCAGTTTGCCGTCAGATGGAATATACAAGCACCCATTAAACGGCTAAGGAAATTAGATTGAATGTGCTTATGTGTGATTTTGGAAGTGAGATTCGTACTCATTAACCGTTAGAAATTGAACAAAAAATACACTTCTGAGAATGATTCGTTTATGAGATGAATTACTGTTTAAGTTTTTTGTATTAATCACTATAATTTCTAAAATTTAAATTATGAAATAGCAAGCTGAATGATACTAGAAAGTGAATCTATCCTGTAATTTCAAATCAAGAAGTGTGAAAAGCAATGAGCATATCAATACAAGTTTTGTGATTCTACTGGAATTGATCTTTGTTCACCTTGATGGAAAGTTTAAAACACCATTTTTTCCATTCTCGTCTTCTAATATCATATTTACGTTTCCCATTATTTTCTGTACGTTATTTCACCAAATACATACTAGACTTTATTTTCACTTTCAACATCTATAATTTCGATGTCAACGACTGCCGGTGACAGCAGTAATCGTAGTAACATTCTTAACCAGGATTATATTATTGTTCTTCTTCGCTTTCATGAAAACTAGCCAGTTCATTATTGAGCTTAACACGAGATCCGCAGCCATCATGAAACTACTGTAGGGTCCGATATACATGAAAAGTGTGTTTCCTGTGGTAGAAATCAGTATAATGTCGAGAACGTGGGGGATAAAGTCACAAAATATTTCGAAAATTACAGCTCTGAAGACGACTGCTTCAGCGATGGCCTTAACTTTCGTTACGACTTCGAGTTTCTTCTTTTTCAGCCATGAAGTGACAAAAATAAACAGAATTCCAGCAGCTGTGCTCAAGATCGCCCCGACTGCTCTTGTGTACATGTACATCAACTGAGCGTTATCGAACAATATGCAACCGTAGGTACCACAGCCTTCTGGTAGCTTCGATTCATGGAAGAGGATGCTGATCAAGAAATTTGCAACAATAACAATGATATTGATCAAAACACTTACACGGAATAAGACTATAGCACACTGTTGATTGTACTTTTCCTTGAGCAAGAATATCAAGCACTTGTCCAGAGTCAGCATAAATGCTGTAAGCGGGACAATCGTCATAAAATTCCAATCAAAAATCCCTGTCCAGAATAGTGGAACAATAGGTAAGTTCAAGTCACTTCTCCAGATGATTATTACCGTAATTCCATGAATAAATAGTAAAACACTCATGACCAACAGTACCCAAAAGTAATATTTCAAAAGTATAGAGAATTGCCATTTTTCTTTCTGTTCACTATTCCTAATGGTCTTTAGTATCCCTATCAGGAAACATGTAGAAACAACGGAAAACAATAAAATCAAGTAATACAGTAATAGAGGAATTGTTGGATTTACTGTCATAGCATCAAAGTTGAAATCAAACTGAATAGCACCTACGGATAGAAATAATTTGACATCTTGGACAGTAAATGCAATAATAACTAGTGAGCGTGATCTACGTTGCAATTTTCTTTTGGAGCAAGTTGGTAAACTGTCGTGATTATAAATGCTAGGTTTTTAAATGTATATATTTCATTTGAATATCTTTAAATTCATAGACATTAAATGTGCAGATACAATTCCGAAAATTATTAACTTTCTGACAACTTGCTTCATGGATCTGACTTTTCTAAAATATCTGAAACATATCATTAGGAAGTTTAAGAATTTAAAACTATAAATGTAGATTTCGATTAGTTTTTTAAAAATTTGTGACGGTTCCGTACGTTAGCAAGACGACGTCACTATTTCACCTGTTTCCTTATTTCTATAAAGCTGTTAGTTGTTCTTTTGTGTCTTGACTCATTTCCTTATTTTTGCGAAATACATCTGAGTTGCTACTGCACTCAACAGATTACCTACAGTCGTGATAATCCTTTCGTAGGGTTCAACAACTCGAAAGAGAATATCCTCTTTGAAATAGATTTTTGTAATTCCGAATCTCGGAACAAAAATTACGAGTTTAGTATGATACTGGAAAATAAAATTATTCCATAGCACCAAAAAGAACGCAAAAAAAGATAGATTTGTATTTAACTAGTATTTATAGTCAAATTTCTCCTCATTGCTTGTATGTCATTTTTCTAAATATATATTATATTTTATTTCCATTTTCAAATCTAACATTTCAATGTCACCGACTCCCAGTAATAGTCTGAACTGTAGTCATTTTTTTCTTCTTCGCTTTCATAAAAACTAACCAATTTAGTATCGAAATCAATAAGAGATCTACAGTCATTGCAACTCTACTGTAGGGTCCGATATATCCAAAGAGAGTGTTTCCTGTGATGCAGATTAATAGACTATCAGAAACGTGGGGAATAAAGTCACAAAATATCCCGAAAATTACAGCTCTGAAGACGACTGCTTCAGCGATAACTTTCACCTTTGTCGCAAATTCTTGTGTGTTTTTTTTGAACCATGAATTTGTGACAAGAAACATAATTCCGACGCTTGTGCTTAGAACTGCTCCAACTGTTCTGGTAAATGTGTAAGTTAATTTAGCGTTTTTAAGTAGTATGCAACCGTAAGCCACACATTCTTCTGGCAGCTTCGAGTCATGGAAGATAGCACTGATCATAAAATTCGCTCCACAGATAGCAATATTCATCAAAATACTTACACGAAATAAGAACATAGTCCAATATTTGTTGTATTTTTCCTTTAAGAAGAGAATCAGACACTTATCGAGTGTTAAGATAAATGCTGTAAATGGAACAACCGTCATGAAATTCCCATCCAATATCCCTGTCCAGAACAACGGAGCGAATGGTAAATTCATATCATTCCTCCATATAATAATTACAGTGGTCACATGAATAAACATTAAAACACTCATGATTAACATTACCCAGAAGTAGTATTTCAAAATGATGGAAAATTGTAGTTTTTCTTTTCGTTCACTGTTTCGAATGGCTTTTAGGATTCCTATTAAGAAAGAAATCGAAATAACAGAAGATAGTAGGATAAGGCAATACAGTAACAAGGAAATTGTCGGACTCACTGTCATGACATAGAAGATGAAGTAAAATCGGGCATTATCTATGAATAAGAAGGGCTTGACATTCTAGATAACATTGTAATGGCGCAACTTAATTCCGACTCGAATTTGCCGTGAAGTGAACTATATAGATAACTATAAACGGATTAAAAGAATTATACTAATATGCATATGTGTCATTTGAAGGATTAAATTTATATACTTTGAATACAGTGAAAAACAGAGTTCACAAATTCAATAGTTTATGAAGTCAATTGTTTCTCAAATTCGACTTTTCTGGAGATCTTAAACTTTTATTTATAAAAAATTTAGTACAGCAATTCGGAAAAAAGTCTTCAGATAATTTTTCTCAATCCATGATAGTTTCGTTAATTATCAAGGCGAAGCCATATTTCTTGTATTTTCTCCTTGTTTCACAAGACTAACACTTTCTTTTGTAGTTTCGTTCCTTGTTTCTTTACTTTTTTAAAGGATATTTTCTGAGTTATAAAATTGAGTAGAACGTTTACAGTCAAGATAATTTCTCTAACGCTTAACGAACCGAGAAAGAACACTTCTATAACATAAATTAACACAATATCTGAAATTTGGGCAACAAAATGGCAAATTTAATGTTACTGGAAAATGAACTTGCTCTATAATTTCAAAAGACGCAATACGAAAAACGGTAGATGTTAGCAATTTTTCTCGTTCGACTCAAGTTTGTCCTTCAAACTTCATGGAATTCCTTCAAGGTGTGTTTCCTCCTGTCTTCTATATCACTTTTTCTTCACTTTATTGTCTACATGATATATCACTAAATATAAATTAGATCTTACTTCTATTTTAGAAGTTTAAAACTCCAAGATTACTGAATTTTAGTAATAGTAGTGACAATTTGAATTGCTGCTATTCTCTTTTTTTTCTTCGCCTTCATAAAAACCAGCCAGTTCAGTATCGAACTCAACATGAGATCCGCAGACATCACGATCCTACTGTAAGGCCCGATATATTCAAAGAGAGAACTTCCTGTAGTGGAGATTAATATAGTGTCGGAAACGTGAGGAACGAAGTCACAGATTAATCCAAAAATGACCGCTCTCAAAACAACAGCTTCCGCGATTATCTTCACCTTAGTTGCAATCTCGACTTTCCTTTTTCTTAACCATAAAGTGATGATAATAAACGAAATCCCAACAGCTGCGTTCGAGATTGCTCCGGCTGTTCTAGTGTACGTGTAGGTCAATTGGGCACTAGGGTACAATATGCAACCATAAGCCACACAGCCTTCTGGTTTTTCTGATCGATGGAAGAGAACACTTGTTAAGAAGTTCACTGTAACAACAACAATGTTGATCAGAATACTTGCGTGAAATAAAAACACAGTCCAGTAATTACTGTATTTTAGTTTCAAGAGGAGTATGAGACACTTATCCAATGTCAATGCGAGCGTTGCAAACGGAACCACCGTCATAAAATTCCCGTCGAAAACTCCTGTCCAGAACAATGGAATAGTAGGCAAATTCAAGTCACTTCTCCATATGATTAATACAGTACTCGTGTGAATAAACAGTAAAACAGTCATTATCAACAACACCCAAAAGTAGCACTTTAAAATAACAGAAAATCTCAGTCTTTCTTTTTTCTCTCCGTCTCGGATAATTTTCAGTATCCCAATTAAGAAGAACACCGAAACAACAGAAGACAGTAGAATAAAGCAATACATTAACAGAGAAATTACCGGATTCATCGTCATAATGTCGAAATTAAAGTAGAACTGTAAAACATACACAAATGAAGCTAATTTAGCATGCTAGACAGCAAGGGCATTAATAACCAGTCAACGTGATTTGTGTCGTAATTTACCTTCGGGTCCAATTGACAAACTATCATAAAAACAATCAATAATATTTATTCTTCAAAAAATGTGTATTTTCTGAGCATTTTTAAATGTATAGACATTAAATATGGAGAAATATGATTCCCAGAATCAGTAATTTATAAACAGAATTACTTTATTTCTCAAATCTTACTTTCCTGAAGTATCTTCTTATTCTTGGGGATTTTGAAAGACGTTAAAGCAGCAATGTGAACATTGGTTTTCGACCAATGTGTTCTTAAGTCGTCAAGGCGTTATTAATTATCGGGCCGAAGTCAACGCTTCCTTTATTTCTTAATAATCTCCGTAAAAGTGTAAATTGTTCTTTTGTATTTTAATTATTTCCTAATCTAAAAAAATCTTATTCATTACTGAGCTTATTATAATACCTAGGTTTGTTATCTTTCTGTAGGGTTCAATGAACCAAGAGCATGTTCTGTGAGGTAGATCACTACAATATCTGAATTTCATATTAAAAAATAACAAATTTAATGTGCTGAAAAATTAATGCACTCTATAATTTTGAAGGAAATGCGAGTGAGTAATACATTTTATTAGTGTGTTTTCTGGTAGGATTGAAATTTATTGCCAAATTTTGCACTTTCTACTTTCTGCTCATTACTTGTATCCCAGTTCGCCAACTACGTATTATATTTTATTTCCACTTTCAAATCTATAATTACGATTTCATCGACTTCTAGTAATAGCAGTAACAGTAGTAACAGTTTGAATCAAAGTTATACTCTTCTTCTTCGCTCTTATGAAAACTAACCAGTTCATTATCGAACTCAGTAAGATATCTGCGGCCGTCACGACTCTACTGTAGGGCCCGATGTATTTGAAAAGAGTGTTTCCCGTAGTGGAGATCAATATGGTGTCAGAAACGTGGGGAATAAAGTCACACAATATCCCGAAAATTACAGCCCTGAAGATAACTGCTTCGGCAATGACCTTCACTTTTGTTGCAATTTGGGGTTGTTTTTTCCTCAACCACAAGGTGATGACAATAAATAGAATCCCGACAGTTGTACTCATGATCGCCCCGACTGTTCTTGTATATGTGTAAGTTAATTGAGCGTTGTTGAATAATACGCAACCGTAAGCCACACAGTCTTCTGGTAGCTTCCAGTCATGGAAAATGGCACTGATCACAAAATTCACTCCAGCGATAACAATATTGACCACAATACTTACACGAAATAAGAACACAGTCCAGTATGGGCTATATTTTCCCTTTAAGAAGAGAATCAAACATTTATCCAGTGTCAGCGTGAATGTTGTAAATGGAATAATCGCCATAAAATTCCCATCAAATAGCCCTGACCAGAACAATGGAGCGAATGGTAAATCTAGATCATCTCTCCATATGATGATTACAGTGATTACATGGATAAACATCGATACACTCATAATTAACATTACCCAAAAGTAGTATTTCAAAATTATGGAAAATTTTAACTTTTCTTTCCGTTCACTACTCCAAATGATCTTTAGTATTGCTATCAAGAAGAACATCGAAGCAACAGTAGCCAGTAGGATAAAGTAATATAGTAATAAGGAAATTATCGAACTTACTGTCATAATTTGAAGATTAGGATAATGTTCGACAGTACTTTCGAATAGACTCTATTTTATTGCAGACAATAATAATGCGACGTTAAATTTAGGCTCTAATTTACCGATGAGAAATATACAGACTATTGTAAAACAATACAGAATATTGAAAGCCTTTAAATGTCACTTTTCAATATGGTGTAAAAGTGTCTTTTCCAGAATTAGCTTACAGAACAAGTCGGCTTTTCTAAAGCATTCCGAGTTCCCAGTGTGAGAAAATTCATTTTTTCGAAGCATTAAATCTGAAGACGAAATTGAGCTTTGTTCTCAATTCGTCAAAGTTTCGTTAATTACCAAGGGAACATGATCATTTCCTTAACTTTTCCATCGCCTGCATGGAAATCTCGACTTTGTTTATTTGTATTCTGGTCGTTCACTTTTTATCCTCTTAGATAATACTTAATTTGTTATTGAGCCAAACATAATATATACACACAAGATAGGTTTGGTATATCCATAATAATCTATCAAAAATTGTTTTTAAACCACCGATACATTGTATAATATGTTTTAATTTATGAGTTTACGACCATAATTAGAGCCGTCGGTTTCGAAGGTTGTGGGAAACAAATGTCTACAATCCTGACAATTATGGTGTAGAGTCTAATGAGTCTCAAGTTTCTTTTTGGGTTCAAAGTTCTGCTACTGAAAAATAAGCTAACATACTTCACCAGCATCAAAGTGGATTTGCTTCTTAATCTTCGAAAGAAAAGGTGTGACTACAACTAACTTTTTTTACTAATGATCGGAGTTCGGTTTTTTAGTTTCATAAATTCACTTTAGGGTTCAAATCTACTTTTTTCTTTCCTAATTTTCTAATACTATGTTTAAATTTTTCTACCACTCTCATGTTACTTCGTAACTTTATAATCAGTATTTTATTTCCACAATTTATGATTTCAACGTTACTGAAGTTTTAATAGCACTGACTTGAACTGCGATTATTTTCTTTCTGATCTTCATAAACAACAATCGGTTCATTATGGAGTTCAATAAAAGATCTATGGCCATAATGACCCTACTGTAAGGTCCGATGTATCTGAAAGGAGTATCTCCTGTGATTTGGATGAAGATAGTGTCAGAAACATGAGGAAGAAAGTCACAGAGTAGCCCAAAAATAACAGCTCTGAGAACAACCGCTTCAGCGATGGCTTTAACTTTGGTTCCTACTTGAGATCTCTTCTTCTTCAACCACGAAATCATGACAAGAAACGAAATTCCAGTAACCGTGCTAAAAACTATCCCAGTCGTTCTGCTGTATGTGTAGGTTAATTGTGCATTTTCGAGCAGTACACAACCGTAGGCAATACAACTACTTGGTTTTTCTGACAGATGGAAGAGAACACTCATCATAAGATTCACTCCACCAACAGTGATATTAATCAAAATGCTTATAAAAAATAAAAGCTTAGTCAAAGATCGGTCGTACTTTCTTTCTAACGAGAGTACCAAACATTTGTCCAGTGTCAGTATGAAGGTCGTAAATGGGATTACTGTCATAAAAGCACTGTCAAATGTTCCTGTCCAGAAAAATGGAATGAAGGGCAAATCCAAGTCATTTCTCCATGTGACTAATACGGTACTCGAATGAAGAAGTAATAAGATACTCATTATCAACAGTGTCCAAAAGTAGTACTTCAAAATCGGAGAAAATTTTAATCTTTCTTTTCTCTCACCGTTCCAGATGTCTTTTATCGTTCTTATTACAAAAATTATTGAAATAGCAGAAGATAATGCAATAAAACAATAAATCAAGAAGAAAAATATTGGATTAGCTGTCATGGTGCCAGGATCGAGGTAGAATTAAACAACACCTACAGATGTAGTTTGCTTAATCTTACAGACAGTAAACATGATAATAAGCAGTGTGTTCGCTTTAGCCTGTAATTTATATTGCGATTTGGTGTATAAACAGACGAAAGTTCTTGTCCAAAAAAATGGATCAAAAAACAGGTTTAAATCCCTTGTCCGTATAATCAATACAGTACTCGGGTTCATAAGTAGCAAGGTACCTTAGCAGGTGAAATAATAGGCAAGAGGAAGGAATACTTGGGGTGGTGAATTGTTCATGTTCTGGTGTTGAGATTATAGATTCCCACTGTTTTAGTATATACTTCCCTAAGTTTATTGGTTATACAAGGATTTAGGATAGAAAGAGGATCTCTTCGAATATGTAATCGAGCAGTCCGAGATGTCGGTCGCGAGAGAGTCAGTAGATTGAACTAAGATCTGTACTCCATGCTTATATAACTATCTCTAAAAGTAGTATTTCGAAATTAAGGAAATTTTGGTATTTTTCCTTCCATCTTTCCGATTGATTTTGATCTTATTAAAAATAATGTAGAAGCAGCAGAAGGTAATATAATAAAAAGTAAACGAATGACTGTTATTATTCGTCAGTATTGGAAGGAAGATGAAATTAAATAACACTCACGAAGGCAATTCAATTAATGTTTTAGGTAACGATCATGATAAAATAAACAGCATTTTTAATTTGCAATTTACAGTCACACAAGGTACATAAACTGACGAAAAGAACTAAGGACATTATGTTCTAAAGTACACCTGCACTTTCTGCAAATTTTAAAGTTCACTTGTCGGATATGATGTAAAAATAACTTTTAACACCAACAATTTGTATAGGGAACCTGATTTCTATAGAATACTGTAAGTTTCGATTCTCAAAAGCTTCTCCGGTTCCTTTTTCTGATCTTTGATAGCACATTTTAAACTTTTATTTTTATTATCTGTATATTATGTTATCGATTACACGCTAATTTTTACTTTTATCTTCGTAATGTATGACATCAATACCAGTAAACTTTAAATGACAGTAGTAATTCGAGTTGTCGGTTTCTTCTTCGCCTGTATAAAAACTAGCCGATTCGTTATGGAATTCAGAAGAACATCTATAGCCATTATAACCCTGCCGGTGGGCCCGATATATTCCAAAGGATTCCCTAGATTGGCTCGGATTATTACAATACCAAGAGCTTGGGGAAGAAAGTCACAAATTAATCCAAAAATAACAGCTCTGAGGACGACTGCTTCAGCGATAGCCTTAACTTTGGATCCAATTTGAGGTTTCTTCTTCTTCAACCACGAAAGCATGACAAGAAACAAAGCTCCGACGATTGCACTAAGGATCACTCCGACTGTCCTGATAGATGTGTTGACTAATCCAGATTCGTTCAACAATGCACAACCATAGGCAGCACAGTTTGCCAGTAACTTCGGTCTATGAAAGAGGATGCTCATTACAAGATTCACTCCGCCGATACTTATATTAACCACAATATTCGCAATAAGGAGAAATACAGTCCAAGACCGGTTGTATCTTTGTCTTAGTAAGGTTATTAGACACTTGTCCAGAGTTAGTATGAAGGTTGTGTAAGAAATAAATGACGTAAAGATATTGTCAAAAGTTCCTGTCCAGAAAAATGGAATGAAAGGCAAATCCAAATCGTTTCTCCAGGTGATCAATATAGTACTCGAGTGGACGAACATTGAAACACTGACTACTAGCAGCACCAAAAAGTAGTGTTTCAAAAGTATGGACAATCCTAATTCTTTACTCCGTTCGATTTTCCAAATGACCCGTATCGTACTTATTAAGAAGCATATGGAAGTCAAAGAAGATAGCAGAATAATACAGTATAAGAAGAAGAAAATAATCGGACTTGTTGCCATAGAGTTGAAATGAGGAAATATTAAATAATATCAGCAAATGAAATTCACTTATATCTCTGACCAGAATGTAGCAATCGACAACTAATCTGAGTAAAACTTTGCTTCTCGACAAAGAGCAAAGGCTATAGCAAGAATTGATGGAATTAAACGTCTGAATGTATTTCCATTCTTTAAAAATTAGACAGTAGTGATAAATTTGGAAAAATAAAGACTCGGGGATTGAAATGACAGAATATGTTTTTAAATCTTTCGAGAGAAATAATAAGTACTTTTATGCTTGAAAAACATGAAATCGTGCATTTAAAATAATCTGAGACTATCCTTAATTTGATTTAGTTTAATTTAATTTTGCACAACTTCATTAACTGAGAAAACACTTTTTTTTATATTTTTAGATCTTACATCATGCTAACATAAATCATAGCCACGTTTGTGTGATTGTTGCTCTTCTTTTTTCTCGGAGAACATTTCACTGCCAAGAAGTTGAGTGATATGTCCACGGCTACTCTTTCCCTGAATACATTTGATTATGTGGACAATAAAAAGAAGACTAAACTTGTGCAGCCAACAAGCACTAATTAATATAAGCATGAATAAATAAGTGCCGTTCAGTACCTCACGTCCCTAACTATTCAATTAATGTTCCTCAGAGAGCTCTGTTGCCCTCTATATTATTACCTTGTTTTGTTACAGTAGGATTCTGCAGTCTTCTGCTGACCACAAATGACGTTCTCTTAATGCATTGTGAAATGAGGCAATGATAATTGATGGGTGAAATGTAATCCATAATTTAGTGTGACGTCTAACACAAAAGCTGTGGTAAAAATATCTTATGAAATCTCAGTTGGCAACATTCTAGGACTTCACGTACGAAAAAAATAAGGATGACTTACTATTTCAACGTCATTGAGTTCTAGTGCTGGTAGTATTGTGGACCACCGTCATGGTCTTCTTCTCCATCTTGACAAAGACCAGTCTGTTCATTACCGAATTCAGCAAGAGGTCTATAGCCATTATGACTCTACTGTAGGGTCCGATGTATCCGAAAGGATCGCTGTCTGTGACAGACATCAATATAGCATCTAACACATGAGGAAGAAAGTCACAGAGTAGTTCAAAAATAACAGCTCTGAGAACGATTGCTTCAGCGATAGCCTTAACTTTGGATCCAATTTGAGGTTTCTTCTTCTTCAACCACGAAATCATGACAAGAAACAAAGCTCCGACGATTGCACTAAGGATTGCTCCAATTACCCTACTGTACGTATAGGTCAATTGGGCGTAGTGGGTTATCAGACAGCCAGTGGCAATGCACCCTTCAGGTAATTCTGATCGATGAAATAGGATGAATATCACGAAATTCGTTCCGATAACACACATATTGATCAAAACACTTACACAAGATAAGACCATTGTCCAAGATCGACTGTATTTTCCCTTTAATAACAATATCAAGCATCTTTCTGACGTTAGCATTGCGGTCGTAAGTGGGATTACTGTCATGAAAGTGCTATCGAAAATCCCCGTCCAGAAAAATGGGATGACCGGTAGCTTCAAATCACTCCTCCATATGACCAATACAGTACTCGTGTGAATAAGTAGTAAGATACTCATGATTAACAGCAGCCAAAAATAGTATTTCAGAAGCAAAGAAAATTTCACCATTTCTTGTCGTTCGCTTTTTCGAATTGCTCTTATTATCCCTACCAAGAAGAATCCAGAAATGATAGCAGACAGTGCGATAAACAAATAAACCATCAAATACAATATCGAATTCGCCCCCATCGTTCTGTATCAGAATGGTGGAAGAATCTTGCTGAAGATGATCGACCAGATTCGAAATCCTTTTGGCCTTATCTTGAATTTAGGTAATTGGATATTTTGTAGTAATAATACAAAATAAGATGAAAGTAAACTTTAACTGCGGCCTTGTGAAAACAGATTTTATTTTTAGGCCCCTTTTCACCTGTATGATCTTGCTCAAATTCGTTGGTGAAATTCACTGAATTTCCCGAAAGGTTTCCTAATAGCAAATAACACGCTTAGTTAAAATTATAATTTGTCCCATACCAGATGTAGAAACTGGTAAATAATATTTTAGGAAAATCCCCAAATGCACCTGCGCCTTCTGAGAATTTCACATCGAACGCAATATGGAAAATGTATTTTCCTGAAAGTTTCAGGATAAACTTTTTTGAGTCAGCATTTTCCGGGAAATCTTGCAAGTCTCTATTTTTGAAAACCTGGTACAAAATTTTTCAGAAAGCAACTCGAGAGTATTTAGTTTACTTCTTCTTTTGACAATTTCATTAGCTAAGTAATCGACATCATTTTTCACTTTTCATATTTCTCACGAAACTACCAATTACGAATTTTTTGAGGAAGGATAGAGTTATAGTGTTCACATCACGAGTTTACTTCAATGATAGCAAAGTGCACTTGATTTTGAGGAAAAAACAAATAGACTACTTGATCCTCAAATTCATACAAATGTTACCGAATTCTGCACTTTTAATCTCAGGAACTTTTTGAGCTTTTTTCAACTTTTAATATCAGAGTCTCACACTTTCCTTTTGTAGTTTACATGTTATTTCGCTGGATCCAAATTAAGTTTTATTTTCATCTTTATAACATGAGGTATCAAAAGCACTAACTTCTACCGCTGTTGGTAATTTGAACAGCTCCCAATTTCTTCTTCTTCAGTTTTATAAAAATCATCCAGTTCGTTATGGAATTCAGTAAGAGGTCCACGACCATTATAAGTCTACTATAAGGCCCAATATACCCAAAAGGAGTATATCCTACAACAGAGGTAAATATAGTATCAAAAATATGAGGAAGGGAATCACAAACTATCCCAACAATGACAGCTCTGAGAACTATAGCTTCGGTGATGATCTCTATTTTAGTTCCGACTTCGGATTGCTTCTTTTTCAACCATGCAAAAATAACAAGAAATAAAATCCCAACAATTGTGCTGAAGATTACTCCGACTACCCTACTGTATAGTTGGATTAATTTAGCAAAAGTGTTCAGCAGACAGTCAGTGGTCACACAACCTTCTGGTAATTCTGGCAGGTGGAAGATAATGTACGTCACGAAGTTCATTCCAGCGACAATGATATTGATCAAAATACTCGTATAAAATAAAACTAGCGACCAAGAAGGATTGTGCTTCTCCTTTAATAAGAGCACTAGACATTTGTCTAATGTCAATATGAAAGTTGTGAACGAAATAATCGTCATGAAGGGGCTGTCGAAAATCCCTGTCCAGAAAAATGGGATGATCGGGAAATTTAAGTCGTCCTTCCATATGATAAGCACAGTTCCCGTATGGATGAATAATAAAATACTCATTATCAGTAGTGTAAAAAGGTAATATTTCAAAA
>VOSG01000631.1:0-15803 GCA_009761265.1 Halicephalobus sp. NKZ332 | reverse complement strand
CGAAAGTGGCCGCTGTGAAAACTATTCCATCGAAGGAGATTCAACGTGCTTCTGCACACTTTAAGGTTTGTTTTTAACTTCCAAATAATGTTTTTAAAATCATATTTGTGTCTTTTATTTAAAATAATTAGTTAAATAATTTCCAGCCCATGTGTGAAGTCATCGACGAAAGTGAGTTTTTTTTAATGAATCATATTTTTTTTTAATCAAAAATATTAAATTTTAAAATTTTATTTTTTTAAATCGGAGAATTTTTGTTTTCGATTTCCACATTCTCTGAATATGATCTAGTTTTCGATAGAATCATATTTTCCCACTTAATTATGCAACAAATTTATTTGATTATGTTCTGTATTCTCTGACAATACAATCGAAAAACGAAAATTTTCAGATCTTCAGAAAAAGCGACCCCAACAAAGTGCGGAAAGCTCGATCTCTCCAGCATCGAGCTCCAGATCCTCCGACTTCGGGGCCGACAACGGATCCCTCGACCGGATGTCCTTCGCGTCCTCCAATGCCGGAGGTGATTACAAAGTAGTCGCTCTGGACGCGAAACCTCAACCAGGAAAACTGACAGAATTCGTTCCTGAAGTAGAACGCACCAAAAGTAAGCTTATTTTCGAGATTTAGATATTTTTGACTCTGATGTTTAATTTTTGATTTCAGAAAATGAGTCTTATCTCGTGTCTTCACTCGGAAGCAACAACTCCTCTCCGCCTCCAGATGCCGCCGTGGTTCGCAACTGGGAACTGAGCGACGAAGAGCAACAACAAAATCTCTTCAAAAATCTCACGAACAACAACGAAAAGAAGGTTAGTAATCCTTTTCTTTTGATCGGGTAAAATCCCGAAGAGCGAGGTGGTAACCCGAGTAGTGTAAAAACTGACTCCGTTGTGTACTTATTTATTTCCGATGTTTCATGTTTTCAGACAAGCATCGACGGAAAACACAATGAAGAAGTCAAACACGAACCTGCTTATGTGGTTTGTTGCTTTTTTGGATTTTCTGAATATTCTAATTTTTTTCGGATTTTCCGTGTTTTTGGATAACATTTTTTTCAAACTGTGCTTCTGAGTTGAGTGAAAAATAACGACCCTCTGTAACTTCCTTTTTTGAGTGTTATTTTTCTACCTGACTGATGGACATGAATTTCCGATACTTTCGATGACACTGAAGTGGGACAAGAGCCTCAGCAATAACTCGACAGTTCGGCCGTTTTCAGATTTTTCAAATTTTCAATGTTTTCCAATTTTGAATTTTTCAATTGAGTGCCCTGCGGCAAGGAGAAAAACATGATTCCTCCTTTTTCTGCCCACTTGCTTCTGGTCAAAAAAAGTTTCTTCCGAGTGTTTCTTTTGTGGCAAATCTCCTTGAACTTTCTCCTCAAACTGCGACTCTTCTTATTCAATCCTTTTTTCGAATTTGATAATCTCATTTCTTATTCATATTCGAAAAAAGTCGTGTTCTTCTTTGCAGTGTTCTGGAATTCCTTTACTTCTTCGAAACTCGGTTTTATGGAGTCTTTTAGCCTCTTGCGAAATCACAGGAACTCGATTTTTCTCCGGATTTCCCAAAAGTCGTCATCCCTAAACCAAAGGAAACAAAGCGTTCAGATTCCATCGAGTCAAACTCCACGGTTGGATCTTTCAAGTCCGCTTCACAGTGTTCCGAGCCTCAACCCTTGAGTCACGGAAATCAGGTCCATTCCGACACCGATTCTCTGCCGAGCCCGGAACCCGTGGTCAAGAACGAACTCGAAACTCAAGTACCTAGTTCTGACGAAGAAACCCCTCACGTTATTCACGAAACCTCTCACGTCACACACGAGATCAGTAACACCACACACGAAATCCATAACATCATCCACGATTCGTCTTCTTCCGAGGAACACGTGTCGAAAACAAGATCAATCCCTGAAGAAGAGAATCTACATTATGCAGAGTCAAATGTCCACCTCGAAGATTCTGATGAGGAAGAAGAAGAGCAGCAATATGCGAACATAAACCAAGATACTTTGAGATCGAACAAAACAGAATCTGAGTCCATGGAAAACCAATCGAGAAAACAAGACTGGGTGACTCCAATGGAGACAGAAGATATGTCTGAGTACAATAGAGGCACTCCGTCTCAGGAACCTCTGTTCTACGACACTGTAGCTAGGTACGGGTTCGACTCCAGCGGGGGCTACCATGTCCCGAAACATGTGTACCGTCGGGACGTCCCTATCAAGGTCGAGGAACCCCGACATAACCCCCAAAACAAAACTCACGTCGGCACTCTTTGGAATCCACAGGGTTTCCAGAAATACATTGACGAAGAGGAAGCTCAGATTTCTCGAGTTACGTATAGATTTTATGACAGAAATATGCGGGAATTGTCTTCAAACGTCTTGATGGATAAGTCCAGGAAAACTACACAGTCTTTCGAAAATGGAATAGAACATCCTATTGAACAACTCGATACTCCTTATTTTTCACATACAGGCTCGGCGGTAAGAAGCACAGGAAATTGAAATTTTAAATCAGGAATTTTAAAAATTTAGATATTCTAAATCCATTTTTTTAGTTTTTAATATTTTATAATCTGTTTTGGAATTTATTTTTCAGGATCGAAAGTGGATTCGCTCTCAAGGTTATCCGACCCCCTTCGACGCCAACAGCAAGAACTATGTCAATGCCGATTCGAAATTCCGAATCCTGCCGAAAGAGTGGGTTTTTTATAGGGAGAATTAAATTTATGTTACTTGTTCAGCGAAAATAGAAGTCGTCCGGTAATCACGAAAATCCAGAAAAACGAGATGCCTCCATATGGATTGACAGACACTCGTAGAATTTACAACGATGCACGTCATCCGAGCGGGGCCCCCCAGCAACGTCCGGAACCTTTCTCAACAAGTCCTTTCACGGTAAATCCTATCTCGATAAATCCTTCTCTAATTGATCTTTTTTCCCTGAATTCGTCTCGACAAATCCCTCTCCAGTCAATTCTTTTCCAAAAATCACTCCAAGTTTTTCCATTACCTCCATTAAATTTCTAAAGAGGGCATTTCAGGAAGACCAGACCCAAGTTGAAAAACCACAAACTTTATTGACAGTCAGTGGAAAACTTCGGTGCGGTCACTGCACTTGCGAACTTGGAAGGGGATCAGCAATGATCATCGAAGCCCTCGGGCTCTTCTATCACATCAACTGCTTCAGATGTCATGTTTGTGACAAAGCCCTTGGAACCGGAAACCAAACCACAGATGTCAGGGTTCGTGACGGAAAACTTCATTGCGAAAAGTGCTACAGTAATGAGGAAATTGGAGTGAGATTAAGTGAAATTTAATTTTTTTTCGAACTTATGTAAAAAAATTTTCCGAAGAAATTTCCGACCAAAAATTAAACTTCAAAATTACCATAATCAGAAATTTTTCACCTGATTTTTTTGAAACATATTGTGTGCTTCAGTATTAACATCAAAATGCACCAAATTTATATTTCTATTTCGTAACCTTTCAAAAAAGTTCACAAATTGCAAAAAAATTGATAATTAGAATCTCTGTGAATATGAATGAATTTAAATAAAATTTCTTTCAATCTGAAAATTGTGTAAAAAATTGATAATTGGAATCTCTGTGAATATCGATGGATTTAAATAAATTTTTTATTTGAAAAATTCGATAATTGAAATCTCAAAGTGCAAACATGAATTCGAGCAAAAACTTTTTGATCCAAAGTTCACAAAAAGAATTTGATAATTAGAATCTCTGAATATGGATGGATTCATGTGAAACTTTTTTTGATCCAAAAGTTCAATAAGAACTCAATCATCGTGGCACTCGAGAAACTTTCTATTACAAACAGAAAAGCAGATCTTGAAAACCTTAACGAAAATTTCAACGAATTTTGTCTCTCACTCTCCAGCGGATGAACATTCTATAAAATTTCTATAAAAGTGACATTCTTTTCGAAGTCGTCTGAATGAAGATTTTGTTTGACCGAAACGAGTTTCATCTGACAAACAGAGGGCAAGACGAAGATCCCCTGTATCTGCATGCGGATGCCGACCTAATTTACCACTTCTCTCGGTTCTCTGGATCTACACTGAGAATATGAGTCCTTCGATGTTTTTATTCGTCGTGTGAATTCTATTCTATCACTTTCACTAATATAAATAATTTCAGATGTTGTTCCAAAAGAGTCTGATTTTACTTTTTTTTGGGATTGTTCTTGTTCTCGGGCAAAATGAGGACTATTATTACTCGGGACAAGAACGTTACGATGACCCACTGAGGAGAACTTTGGGGCTTCTTGGGAGAGTCCTCAATAGAATGGCCCAAAAAGACCCCCCAACAGAAGAACAGCTTCATTTTCAAATCACAGACCCCCCAGATATCAGTGCCATCAGCTCTATCCTCCGACAACAGAGAACAGGGGCCGACAGAACAGGAGCCGACAGAATCGTCAGCGAGGAATTGTTGAACAAGTTGATCCCGAGAGTAAAAGGTGAGACTTCTGCACCAAAAACAACTCCGAGTACGACCACAGTAAAACCAAAGACGAAAAAGACGACGACACCCCCTCCAACAACGACTACGGAAACCACAACGACGACTACAGAAACCACAACGACGGAACCCACTACCACTACTACAACTACACCAATTCCCGAAACAACAACGAAAGCAATTGAAAAAAGTGAAAAGAAAGAAAATGAAGATTCGTCTCTCACTGTAAGAGTCAAGAGCCTCCAAGAAATGGCGAAGAACCTTCCTCTTAATTCCGAGTTGAATGATGAAGATATAAAACAAGCTCAGATCATCGCTGAAGCTCTCAGAATCCTTCTAAAAGAAGAAGCGAATATGAAGAAAGCGACAGAAAAGTCGAAGGACATTGAAATTCCCGTTACTTCTCAAACTGTCAAGATGGTTTCCACAACTACTGAATCTACTACAACTGAGTCAGAAGATGTAGAAGAGCAAGAAGAAATCCAAGAAAGTGACGAAGAAGGAACAGGAGATATTGAGGAAGAAAGCAATGGAGAAAATAGTGAAGAACACAACGAAGAAGAAAATAAAGAAGACTTCGAACAAGGACAAGACGAAACAAATGAAGAAAGTGTATTCATTCTTGAGACCACCACTGTAGAATCCGAAGTAACTACATTACACCCTGCTCTTGAGAAATTCAAGACAGTGAACATTCCCGAAGCAGAAGAAGAAGATGCCACTACAAGTTTTGAAAAAGTCGGTATAAGTTTCCAGGAAACAGGATCTCAAACTACCACCACTGCTGCTCCATCAGGACAAACAGTGTATAATCTAAACGTAAGTTACATAAAAAGATACGAAAGTTGATGCATGAATTCCAGGCGAATGCAAACTCAGCTTCTGATCCGGCTTTGAGTAACGTCTTTACTCCGGTAAATGCAATTGTGGACGGCATCGGCCCTCTGATCCTTCCCTTGATCGGGTACAGCAGACAAGCTTTGAGTTCCTATATTCCTCAGGCACGTGGAGTCTCCACCTACCAACCCTCGGAATCGAAGCCAGTCCAATTGAGGACTTTGCAGGCTTATACTCCCGAATCCACTTGGAACACGGAAATCGCCAGAGCTCGAGGACAGAAAATCCAACAGATCAAGAATTCTCCCCCAATAGATATAAACAAAGCCAGTGATATTGAACTCATCCAAGCCCTCCAACAATCGGCTCAGAACAACCCCTCATTGCGACAAGCTCTCCAGAGATACCAAGGAGCCCAGGTCCAGAGCAATTCCCAACAGCAACCCCAATCTCAACAAGTTAACCGACCGTATGCTCGCTACATCCCCAATCCTGTTTCCCAACCTTCTCCCCAACCACTTTCTCAATATCCTTCCCAAGGTCCTCCACAATATCCTCCTCAAAGTATTTCTCGAGTCGACCAAGAAAGGATAAACGCCGCTTTGAAATTGCAAGAAGAAGAAAAAATAAAGAGAATGAGAGCTGTGATGTTCCAACAAAAACTTGCCCAAATAAAAGCTCAACTGAATAAAGAAGTTGTCGGATCGACGATTAAAAACGAACCTCCATATTATGGACCCCAACTAGACAAATACATTGGTCAATCTGGCTCCCTGAACGAGGGTCGACAACACCAAATCCCCTCCACCCAACCCCTTCCTGTGGACCCCAACCCTGACCCCGGGTATGCTCAAGGGCTCCAAAAAGTCAGTGCTTTCATCGGTGACAGTGGTATGTTATTTCTTAAATTTAACGGATCTTTTTGATGGGTTAAATGTTTATAGGAGTCATGGTAGAAGACAATACGAGCAGCTCCAATCAACAAAAGAGTTCCTCTGATTCCCTTGGACCTCCCCCTAGCTTTGGAGGTGGAGGTGAAGGCTTCGGAGGGGGTCGTCGACCAACTGCTTCCTTCGATGAAGTCGCGAAAAACACTGAAGAAACCATTTCGTTTTTCGGATGATTTAAAAGATTTATTTTTGAAGCGGGTAAAAATCGCACAATTATTTATCGATAATGTATTTTTGTAACAGAAATAGGAATAAATCTTGATCAATTTTGAAAGAGAAATTTTCTGAAAGATTGAAGATGATCCTCACTAAGTTCACAGAAGTTCATCGGATCTTCTTTTTTGGGTCATCTATAATCCAGGTCGCTTTCTTCCCCGGAGGCGAAATCGGGCTTGTTACGCAAGAAGGGATCGTTACTTAAGATCCCTGATTTCGCTCTTGATCTCAGGTGAAATCTCTGATTTCCTTCCATCTCAGGTGAAATCCTAATTTCGTTTTCGATATTAAGTGGGATTCCTAATTTCATTTTCTATATTGAGCGAGATTCCTGATTTCGTTCTGATCACCAGATAAAATCCCTAATTCGTTTTCAATATTAAGTGGGATTCCTGATTTCGTTCTCAATATCAGATACGATCCCTGATTTGAATTTCAACACCAAATAAAATTGAAACTATCTATCCAAATGAAGCTTTTCCTTTATTCTCTTTTACTTATTTTTCTAATTCCATCAAATCATGCCAGGAGAAGGCACGATTCTGAAGAGGATGAACGCGAGGATGAAGGAAATCAAGGTGAGGATTGATGAGTTTTCGAAGATTATAATTCTTTTCAGCGATGAATCGACTAGCGGTCAATTTGGCTGGAGCTTTTGTGAAGTCCATTTTCCCAGAAATGGACAGATCGAATGCTCCTGCAGCGATTGGGACCCAAGATCAAGTGGCTTCAAATCCGTCCGAAGTCAGAAGAGCTCCTCAACACACTTCTCTTTTCCAAGAAGCTGCAGGTCCCGCTTTTGATACTTTGAATGGATTCAATTCTCGCTACGGTGGTTACGGCAACGGAGGTCCGAGTGCCTTGTCTGGGGTCAACGGACCAGCGAACTATGGTCTCCAACTACCCCAATCAGGCTCCCCCTACGGACCCGGGGCTTCTTCCGGAGTTCCTCTTCCTACATCTCAACTCGCGGACTTGATCCCCAGCTTCCCGGAAACCATGAATGCTGGGGCTGGAGGTGTCGAAGCCATCAACGCTGCCAGGAAACAAAAGTACTTGGTGGAACTTCAGAGACACCAAAATCAACTCAATGACTTTAGTGCTAAACAATTGGAATATCTCGATCAGCAAAGAAGATATCAACAAGCTATGGTTGATCATCAAGCTGGAGCTGCTCTTCTTCTTCAACAGCAGCAACAAGAGTTTTTAAGTAAAATGAAAAACAAATATGCCGGTTTTGATGAAGTTGGAAGAAAATCCGATATCGAAGGACTCCCTGATCTTCAGACTGGAGGTCATGTCCTCCGGAGAGCCAAGGACCCTGCTCGACAGTATGCTGTCAAGACAGCCGCCAACAACGCCTTCGAGGAAAAAAATCCCTATGAAAGAGAAGAATTCGCGAGCGACGATTACTTGAAGCAGTTTTTCAAGAATATTTACGGAATCGAAATACCGGATGAAAAAGGAATGTCGAAATTGACTGAAGACGAGAGGGAAGTCCTGAGACAGTTGAAGGAGCACTTGATCAAGGAAGCTCAAGAAAAGGGAATCAAGTTTGGAACCATGAAGACAATGGAAGAATTCGCTGAGTAAGTTTTTATATACCAATTTACAGAAAAATAGGTGAAGTTTATTTATTAATCTCCAGATATGAATTTACAAAGATTAAAGCGATCTTTTCATTTTCATAAGCATATATTTAATTTGAAATTTTTCCAGGAAAATGAAAGAAACGCCACCTTCGAATCCTAGAGAAGACAACTTGGAAAAAGAACTCGCTGAACTCGAGGAAGCCGAATGTCCAAAGTGTCTCCCGATGATCCCGAAAAAGTTAAAAGGATCTTGGACACAGGTGTATGGTAACCCTGGTGTAATGAAAGAAACCTACTCCACGATTTTGACTCTGATGAAAATGGGAAAAATGGATGAATCGAAAGCAACGACAAATATGACCTCAGAACACGCTACTTGTGTGGGGATGGAAATCGGATCTGTACATCATGGAGAGGCCCAGCTGAACTTCTTTT
Organism: Halicephalobus sp. NKZ332; assembly: GCA_009761265.1. NCBI lineage: Eukaryota > Metazoa > Nematoda > Chromadorea > Rhabditida > Panagrolaimidae > Halicephalobus > Halicephalobus sp. NKZ332. The sequence continues at coordinate 7,284 of VOSG01000631.1, read as the reverse complement.
TCAGAGATGACGGAGAATTCAAGGAACTCCACGAGATGAACGGGAAGATGGATCTGCTGTCGAACAAGGAGTTCAAGCTGAACCTGGACTACCTGGATACCAAGCTCTGTGTCGTCAAGTCCGGACCCTCCGAAGAAAGCAGATTCGAGTACATGGTCCTTGTCGAAACCAGCGGGGAAAACAGGTGTCGAAGTCACCATGTCTTCGCGAGGAATCTGGATGAGTTCAACCTCCGTCATTTCGACGACGTCTCGGACTTTCTCAAAGCGGAAGTCGTCAACGATGGGGCTTTGCCTGTTGCCGCTCTTCCGAATCCCGAACATTGTCAAATTTCGTAAATGTATTTCTTAAATTTGATCTCGAAATGAAATATAATCGACTTTCGAAAATAAAAATTTACAATCAATCTTCAAAGGTAGAATTGTTTAAATCACTGTTCGAAACGGAGTTTTACGATCAATTCTCAAAAGTGAGATTTTACAATCAATTTCGAACGTGAGATATTACGATTAATTTCCGAAAAGGAAACTTTAAAGTCGGCTCTCTAAAGTACAATTTTTAATCAACCTTCTAAAGCACAATTTCAAGTGTAAGCGACATACAGACCGCGATTATTTTTCAAAATTGGTTTTTTTGTGAGAACCATACAATAGTCAGAAGAAAATCATTTTACATTTCGAGAACCGAGGTTGTTGAGGCCGTTTCTTTTAAAGGGGGTGTTAGTACTTGATCAAAAAAAGAAGCTCTTGTTCTCGGTTTACCCCCGCCTGTCATCCTATTCCATTTTTAAATTATCTTTTATTTTATTTTCTCATTTTTATTTTTACTCTGAAAGAGAAAATTTAATGTGAAACAAATTGAGAAAAGTACTTTGGTTAAGTTTTCGTTGTCTTACTTAGAGGTACACAAATATGCTTTACCCCAAGTTTAAGACCTCTCGAAGTCACTTGTTCCCCTTGTTCCCCTTAGTCGTCGATATCCGCTCGAGAGCCTACCCGGTCATAAAGGGTCAAAGCAGCTGGATCAACAGCGACGAAAATTTCCATCCAGCTGAATGTGGCAGATGAAATCTATCTTGGAGATTTTCTTCCTTCTCATTTTTGTTCCAAGATATAGTACTAATTTCCTTAACTTTTATTTTTGCTATTAAAATATTAATTTTTCATTTCTCTCTAGAGACAAAATTGTCATTTCCTTAATTTGTATCCCTATTATAAATATATCAATTGTTTCTTTTCAATTTTGCTAGCGAAATGTTATTTTTTAGTTTTGTCTTTATCCTGAAACAAAGGTATTAATTTTCTTCGGGAAGCGATTGCTAGTTTTATTAGTCAACCGGTTTTTAAATTTTTTTGTCCAAAAAAATTAAATTTATCGGATTTAGATAAAAGCGGATAAATATTTTATTTGTTTTATGAATTAGAAATTTTCTGACTTTTCGACGTGAAGAGATTCTTCCTCCTTTTCCCCTTGAACATTATTATTTCATAAAAGCAATAAATTTGTCTTTTTTTCCTTTTCCAAAGCCAGTTTTGGAGACAAAAATGAACATGGACCGTGACGATTATTATCCTCGTTAGTCTTTTCTGGATTGAAACCTTGACCTACGAGAATTCCAGAGTCTTTCTGGAGACGTATAATGAGTGCCTTTTTGATTCGTGGAAAATTTCGAAACGCATTTCCGTGTCGAGTTCCATTCAAACTTTCTCGAACGAAAAAATTCAGAATATTCATAAAACCTCGAAAAACCTAGAAAATTCAGAGAACCTCGAAAACCCAGAAAAATTTCATTTTCTTTGTTTACAGACCCACATTTTCGACGACAAAATTATTTGACTTCATCTCATTTTTCTAATCGACAATTCTGGACCTTCCTCCTCCAAAAGTTTTTCTAGATAACATCGATTTTTGGAGTTATCAATCGAAGGAAAATTCCTTCAAGTTGTGTTGCTTTTGACAGCTGATTTTTGAAATGGAGTACGATATGGACACGTTGATGGATGCCTCGCGAAATCGAGCTGCGAGTCGAAAACTTTTTCATCAACTGAGTCAGCAACAGGTTTGTTCGGTTTCATTCAAAGAATTTATTTATACTCTCGCAAATATTAAAGAGACGAGACTTTGAATTCTACCCTTTTTCGAATTTCATTTTCCACTTTTTATTTCCAACGTTTTTAGAATTTAAGGTTTTGTAAATTTCTTTTTCGTGGAAAAAATAAAAAAGTGAAGTCGTTCTTTCTTGAATCATATATTTTCTCATTTTCCCTTGTTTTATGTCAATTGATTTTTCTCATTTTCCCCGATCGATCTGAAAAAGGAAAAATCATCGAGAAAATTTGTAGAAACATATCCTCAATTTTTCAAGTGCTGTCTTCGACGTTTTTTTTTGAATCGAAGCTCTATTTTTCGATGATTGCTGTTCTTGCTTAAAATAAACCGGTCCTTGTTTCGGATCTACTAGTGTCATTTTCAGTTCGAACATTACTTCACAAAATTTTTTCAAATTAAAAAAAATAAAAAGACCCTAAAAACTTTAAAAAAACTGAGCAACTCAAAAAAAGTAAAAAAAATTAGTTAAGAATTTAGAAAAATAAAAGGACTAAAGATGAAAATGGAAATTTTTTACAGAAGGATTAGTCACCTTGGCGATTTCTCGTGTTCATCCGACCGGTCAAAAAATCTATATTTTCTTTTTTCCTCCTTTAGACCATATTTTCCTTTTTTTCATTGGATCATATTTTCCTTTTTGGCGGCAACCGTTTCCACGAATTTTTTTCCTTAAGAAAAATCAATAAAAAGGTTTTCCAACTTTGTAGAATCAAAGTCACTATGACTCACTCATTTTCTTTCTCCTTTATCTTTTCTTTCATCTTATAGAATTCCTACTTTCGAAACTCTGATTCATCAGGAAATTATGGAATTAAATATTTGTCAAAATGTTTTGGAATTAAACTGCTATCTAAAAATCCGTGGAATTGAACTTTCGTTAGGAATTTTTTGGAGTTGAATTTTTGTCAAAAAATTTCTAGAATGAATTTTATCGAGAAGTTTTTGAACTTTCATTAAAAAAATTCGTGGAACCAAAGCTGAATGGAAAACGGGGAGTTTTCGTATTTGGATTGGTCGACGAGCTTCTCTTTGACGCCAGCTGGCCGGGAATCCAATCTCGATCGATCTTGTCCGGTCCTTGACGATTTGCTTTTTTGCATATAGATATATACATATAGGAAGAAAACGAATGCATATTTTCTCGCGGCTTACCTGCGCGAGGAAGGTCTGTCTTTCACACGGGGGGTCACCACCCCAAGAGGCCTTGATTTTTCGATTGAAGGACAGCGACAGGCGAGCCGTATCAAACTCCTGTCTTCTCAAAATGCTCATTGTCAAGGATTTGGAATGTTCATTTTCAAGGATTCTTTTCCGAAAATCCCCTTTTGAAACATGTGTTCCATTTTCCTTCCTGGTTTTTATGAATTTTTTTAGACAAATCGGGTGGTTCTTCCACAGGGCTATTATAACAACTACCCCTTGACATATACAGTATCCCAGGACTCGGTAGTCCCTCCAGCCATGCTCCACAGAAGTCCTTCCGGGGCTCAGAGGAAAATCCGTCAACGTCGCGAAGAAATGTGAGTTTTCGACACTCCAATTATCGAATCAATTTTTGTAAAAAAAATTCGGATTTTTTGGAAATACAAAAAGTAGCTCCTATGTATTCATTTTTTTATTAATCCTCTTTCTTTAGGAGTCAACAACGACAATCTTCGACTTTGTCCTCCTCCTCGATCCCTTCTCAGTCCTCCACAGAAACCGAAACACTCATTGATTTTGAGTACCGATCACTCGTTGATTCCAGTGCTTATCGCTCGATTTTGGATGACATGTCTTATAGGACAGAAATTGGGTGAGTTAATCTTCCGAGAATGTATTCTCCTTTTCTGGAGTTTTTCGGAATTATCTTTTCTGGAATTCCTGGAATTTATTTTTCCTCGAGGTTTCGAGACTTACTTTTTTTAATGTTTAGAATTAATTTTTTCCTGAAACTTTTGGGATTATTTTTCTTAAAATTTTTGGAATTTATTTCCTTAAATTAGAATTAATATTTTCCTAACACTTTAAAAATTATTTCTTCAAAAGTATTTAATAAGCTTTTTTAAAAATCAAGGAATTTTTGTTTTCGAACTACTGACCAATTGACTCATATTTTCCCCTGTAAATGGTCGCTTGATATTTAAAAAATTTCTTATGAAGTCAATTCAAAAGTGTGAATGTAATCCTGAAATATTTTTCCTCTTCTGAGTCCGATCGGAAGCCTCTCGAAGTGGGTTTAAACCTGTCAAGTGGACTTTTATTTTTCTTGATTTAATTTTCTTTTTTCTTCGAGAAAACAGATCGGATCGACGTCATTCAATTTTGATAAATTTTTGCGACAGTTTCAGGAAATTTTTATTTCAGGTTTTTTTAAAATAATTCTAGAATGCTTTATTTAAAAAATTTTTTATGTTTTTAGAAAAATTTATTTAAAAGTACTTTTAGTGACTTTGAAATATATTATCCTCCAGACTTTTCATGCTAATAATTTCAGGAGTAAAGAAGAGCCTTTGAAGGAGAAAATTGCCATAAACACTTTTTCCAAGCCAGAACCAGCAAGGAGGACCCTCGCCTCCATCGACGGATCAAACAACTCCAGTAATCCCAATAACGCCAATAATTCCAGCAATATCAACAATTCCAATAACATCAACGGGTCTATCGACAAGGTTTGTTTTCCTTATCTTTTCGATCAATCATTAAATAAATATTTCCAGTATAATCTGCCGGTGTCTTCTTTGGTAGAAACACAGAACTCTTTCGCGAGCCAGATTTACGGAGGTCCCGGGAAGCCCACCGTGGAGGTGCATCCCATGCCGACTCCCAGGAGCTCGATACCCTCTAGTCAGCCTTTTTTGAGCCAGAAAATCACCCCTGTTCCTCCCCCCATTCCAAAAAAGCCAGAAAAATTGAAGAAGAAATTCGACCAAAAGAACTCTGATTTTCAGGTATATTTCGGATTTCGTAATTCGTTTAAAAATAACTTTTTAGGAAGAAATTTCGATTTCTGTTTCACCAAACGAAAACGAATTTCCGAGAGAGAAATCAAACATAAAACAAGATCCTGAAACATCTTCTGAATCCGCCATCTTTTTGGACAAGAGTCTTCGCTGTGTTTCGAAACCGTGTTCATCGACCGAGGCTCTGGACAGATTACATACTTCCAATCTGGTCAGATCCATGGAGGAGAAGTTCGACGATGCCCGGTTGAGCGCTGCGGATATCAGTGAATTAGAAAAAAGAAGATTGATTGTAACTATTTTTCTCGTATTTGAGAAACTAATCTATTTTTTTAGTCGATTAATAAGTTAATCAACAAAGTCACCGAGAGATCTGCGGATCTTGATGCTATTAAAGCAGAAAGAGAGGCAGCCATGTTGACAATCCAGAACCTCCTCGGAAATCATCCTACTAGACCGAGGATCGAGAAAGAGATCCGGATGAGAACGCATCTGATTCAGCTCGAAGGAATTGCCAGGGTTCGTCTCCAGCAGATCAGCAGCCTCACGAAGGAGCACGCCCACGCCCTCCAGGATCGGGTGGACTACTGGCACGAAAAAATCAAGGATGTCCGATATCTCGCCATCTTCGTCAGCCAAAGGATCGCTCAAATTGAAGACGAAATTTGTAATTTCCTCAACAAGGACGACTTTCTCGCTTACAAAAAGTGCATGGATCTTCTTATTGAGCTAGATGCCGAAAACACCGAAACCGAGGAAAAACTCGCCTCTGTTCAGAAACAAATCGAGCAATTGCAAAACATCTGCTCTCTTCCCGGTGGCAATAAATACTGAAATCTCTCAATAAAAATGATAAACATAATCTTGTTAGAAACATCTGAGAAATTCAAAATTGCAAAAACCAGAATTCTAAGATTCAATGAAACTTGAAATCAGGAATTTGAGATAATTTCACAGAAATATTAACCTTTGAATTATATAAAACGGTGAGAAAAAGTATACTAATAATTATTCTCTATTATTTTGTATAGTGTGGCCCAGCAAGTAGGCAATATTGAAACGAATAATATTACTGTTTCATTAGGGAAAAAGTACTCGCTGATTTTTTCGAATGGTTCAGTCTTTAACATCTCCACTTTTATTTCCATTATAACGACAGTTACTAATTACCATAATAGAGTACCAAGATCATGATAAAAAAATAAAGACAGTAATAAATTGAAAAGAAATCAGATATTCAACTCCTTTAGGAATCCTAAAAAACTTGATAGGCATATTCAAGAACATTGTTATCGATGTCTTGATAAATCAGTCTCATTTTATAATTATATCTTTTCGTCACAATATCAATGGAATTCTTATAAGATATTTACTCGAGTCTAAATCTTACTTCACTTTACAATAAGCTTCCAACGGATCAACATTTAGATAATCGATTGTTTATTGAAAAGTACAATACATAGAGCAAATAAATTTGTTCATAAAAGCAAACTCTATGTAAACTAACCTCGTCCACTTTACAGGCCTTCCTCACGCCTAAATCAGTTAATAGATTAGAAATTTAATTTGTAAATATAGATCGACTAACTAAATATTAAAATTCAAAGTTCAACTTACAAAATCTTCTTCATTTGATAGGTGATCCAATGTTTCAAGTCGATTATACGAATAAACATGGATCTTTTAATGCCACCTTCCAATCTCGCTATTCCGGTATAAATTCCTCCTAATACAGGGTTGCCGTTTTCTTCCCAAACAAAAGGGCCACCGCCATTGGCTTCCCCCGCTCGAACTGATGTAGTGAAAACTGTAGGCATGTCATCCAATCGATCTTCGAGGACAGTAAGGTTTGCTTCTTGTAATACGACTGGGAATCGAGAATAGTCTCTCAAGTCCTTGTATTCGTCGAAACCTGCAATATAAATGTTTAAAAGTGCTCTTTTATTTCAATCAATAATATCAACTTTATTGTTAATCACCTGTGAGTTTTCCGCTTTCGCCGACTCGTTCTGCTCGATTTGCCAACCCGATGATATTTTTTTTGGGAATCTTCTCTTTAACAAATATCAGAGCAATATCGTGTGAAAACACGTCACCTTTCACACCACTGTCGTTGAGGTAGTTTTCATGGATGATGATTTTAGAAATAGGGCGAAGAATACCGTATTCCTTTGTCCACGAATGAATTTTAATATGGAAACGTATGCCGTCTAACATCATTTGATTCAATACA
>VOSG01000630.1:0-10315 GCA_009761265.1 Halicephalobus sp. NKZ332 | reverse complement strand
GAAGGTTGTGGATGGGTTTGTTGTCGAGGTTGTTAGATGGGAGGATTTTGAAGTGTTATACAAAGAAGGTAGAGTCGTTGTTGTTGACCTGGATGGTACTGTTTTAGGTGCAGAAGTTACATTAGCAGATGTGGACGAAATTGATGAAGATGTTTGGGTTCTGGATGAAGTTGAAGGATAAAAAGTGGTTGCTGTGGTATGGCCAAGAAGTCCACAGATAAATGGATAAGTATTATCGCAGTTATCGTTATACCACTGTCCCTCCATATCCACAGAGACACATCCGTAAAACTGTGGTAAGCTTAGTGGTTGTCCAGGAGCCCAATTAGAATAAGGTATATTCAAATAATCGTCTACGTTTCCCCACTCTTTTTCAAAATTATATACGCCGATCCAGAACCGCGCACTTGTGAAACATTGCTTCGCTTGGTCTGGAAAAAGTCATTGACAGATATTTCTTGAATTGAACTCACCAGTAAGATAATCATTAACTGTTTCATTGAGAACGGAAACTAAAGAACCATTTAGTTCCAGACAAACAGAAAGTGCACTAATGAAACTGTAATTAGCGTTGGTAAACAATAAACAATTCCACTTTTGATTTAATTCGAAGGCGAATGGATTGCAGTTGAGTTGTATTGAAAATAAAAACAAAATCAGAAATGAAAAAAGAAAAATATTCATTATCAAAATCCAATCACATTAACCTCTGTTTCTGTGCTCGTAAATTAACGCCAAGTAGCTACTGATAACTTTTCCTCCTTCCGTTGTATGATATGTTGACTTAAATCATTTGTGGTCTTTGATTTTGCTGAATTTGTGAAATATCTATATTTATTAATTATCAAGTTTTACGAGAGCAATGTTCGCTAAAAAAGAGAATTGAATAATGAAATAACTGTTTTTAGTTTCACTAATTTTTAAACGTTTTTAATAAACGAAGGAAATCACATTTTTTGATAATGGTCGAGGTCTATTATTCGCATATCAAATTGTTCAGTTTTGAGAAATAAGATTTATTGCTTTACAACTTTCCGGGAACCAGCCATCACAAACATAGATTACGTTATTTTATATTAAAGGACTCATTTAGGCCGTGAACGGAAGAAATATAAGAGGACAAAATATAAGATCGAACGGTAGTTTCATGTTATATGAGCACATGCTTGCTTTACTCTTTAAAGACATTTCTGTGTCTAGACCTGGATTTAGTTAGACCTGTCTAAATCCAGCCAAAAAAAGTGATATAAAAAGCAACGGGAAAGTACTGTCCGTTCTTATATTTTATCCCCCTTATGCCTTGTCCGTTTACGTTCATTTAAGTCAGACTTGTTATTTTTAAAGCGAATTTAATCCTGAAAAAGTAAGACATCAAAACGAAGTCTGAATTCTGGAGCCTCAATCACATCCATAAGCTCCAAGTTTAACTTGATCCCAGTTCTCAGGTTGAGGATTACTCAGATTTCTCCAGTAGATAAAATTCGTTGTGTACTTGGTCAATTTGGATTCATCCACATTCGGCCCCATCAAGATAAATGTTAATTTGTAGCCAGAGTTCTTTAGTAGCTGGGCAACATCCTCCGCTCCTTCATAGTTTCCTGGGGTAGAAGTGTCGGAAACGAAAACAAGAGTCCCAATACTCCTTTGAACTCCATCTCCATCTTGGAACAACTGCTCCAAGGATTCTTTCAAGCTAAAGATCATAGACTGATCTTGTGGATAATCAGAAAGAGCGTCTTGAATCGAAGCTATCGACATCGGCTCATCCCACGATGACAGCATTGAGCCCACGCTTTCGGCTACTTGGATCCGTTCTGGATGGTTGATCTGACCGATAGCGGTAGAGACGAAGGACATCTGAGTGCTGAATTCTTTCGAAGACAGGGAATTAGAATAATCCGGGACGAAAGAAACCCAAGTTTTGCAAGGGTGATAGACAGTATCTCCGCCCCCGCATTTCAGGTTCTTCCCGATACTTGAAATTAATGCAAAGGGATTGTGGTCCCACAGAAGTATGCTTATCCCCTTTATCTTCTTCAGATCTGTTTGATCGATTTCTCGATTCACCAAGACTACAGTAACTGTACTCCCATTATTTGTCAAGAAGTTTACATAATTTTGAACCTTGGGAATATCCGAATCACTAATGTTTCCGTTTCCGATAAAAAGCACTGAATTAATTGGAATCCCATCTTTGTAGTCAAAGATCCCCAACTCGGTCAGAGTGTTGAAGGCTCTAAACTAAGAATTATTGGTTGATTTGGGGATAATTAACATACAGAGAAAGGTTAGAAGGTTCAGAACCTCTGTCGTTTAAAATTGCAGAAGTGTAAGCTAAAAGTTCATCGGTACTATCTGGTACCATAGAGAAAGACGTTTCGTTTGTGAACGCAAGCATTGGGCTGGGCTGCAGATTAAATGGGAATAATTGTTTGATAAAATAGATTAAAAGAAAGTCTCTTAAGGGGTTGTAGAGACCATCATACACATCACTCGAAATATCGACAGCGAAGGGAATGTATGAGTGGCACAAACTAGGTAGAGAAGTTGCTCCGGATGGAGTGCTGTATTGAGGAGTTGTATAGCTACTAGCTTCGGGGACTCCACAGAAAAAATAATATTGCTTAGTGCAGTCCTCACTGTGCCAGAGACCAGTCAAGTTCATAGACACACATCTATCATAATTTCCAGTTGAATTATTGGGCTCCCCATTGCCCCAATCGAAGTAGGTTGTATCAGATCCGTCGTCAACATTCTTCCATCCAGCCCCATTAGTATTATTGACCCCTATCCATAGGTTTAATTTTGAGGTCTGCTGGCCGAAAACTGCGTCTCCTGCCTCTGAAATTAAGTCATAACCAGTAGAATCGTTACAGTAACATACGAGAGATAAAGCTATTCACAAATCCATTCTGGATGGAGATTAAATGGCCACTGTTTGATGAACAGAAAGCTTCCGCATCTAAGAACCGCTTCTCAAGACCAACGGCTTCAATGCAACTCCACTTGCTCCCCAAATTAGACGGTATCGTAATAGTGTTTTCTGGGCAAGTGGAAGTTGCTGGTTTTAAGAGAAAACTAAAAATGACCAAAACAAGCATATTGAATACGTGCATAAATGTATCCATGTTGCTCATTGAAGAAGTGTTTTTGTATCAGCAAAGAAAACAGCGATAAGGGGTAAATTTGCTCGAGCTCTGGTCACGCATCTATAAAGTCAATGTCCAAAAAGTAATTTTTGATCAAAAAGACTGGGAATATTTTATGTAATGTATTCTGGACTAATCATCGAATGTTTTTAAGAGTTCGAATAGACCGAAGAACGCTTTTCAGTTCACCTGAACTTTATTCGACTTCTTATCGACTAATATTATAAGATAGAAGGAATTCACAGATCATACATAGCGAATTTTAGGGATCACTTATAACAGATGTTATTATCCACAATATAAATCGAGGATTCATGACATACATGTCATCCAACAACTAAGTTTGTGGAATAAATATTATTTATTAGCTCACAATTACAGTAACTATCTATGCATATAAATCCATTAAAATTTTAATGAACACATCCATAAGCCTGAAGTTTAGCGGTATCCCAGTTGTCTGGTTGTGGTTTACTCATGTCTTTCCAGTAAATAAATTGGTCTGTATATTTTGTTAATTTGGATTCATCCACATTCGGACCCATTAGGACAAAAGTTAAGCTGAATCCCATTTGGGTCAGATTTTTTACAGCATCATCAGCACCCTCATAGTTGTCAGGTGAAGTCGTGTCAGAGACAAAAATAAGACAACTATAAGGAGGTTCCGGTCGTATAGATTCATTACTATTGCTTTCAAGAATAAGTTTTAGTACATCTTCTAAACTGTATGTGTGATTTTTTCGTTTATTATTTAATACATGATGTTGAATATAAGCAATAGATTCTGAATTATCCCACTGAATTTTTCCTGCATGATATTCATGATCTATTACCTGAATTTGGTCAGGATGATTCATACTTCCAATAGCATCAGATATAAAATTAATTTGTGTCTGAAAATCAGATGGTGATAAGGTATTCGAGTAGTCTTGAGCAAAGGATATCCAAGTCTTGCAAGGATGATAAACAGGACAGTCTCCTCCACACGTCATGTTCTTGAGAATATTTTCAATTAAAGTATCTGGTTTTGTCCAGGTGATGACGTTGAGTCCATCGATTTGAGTGTAATTTGTTGGATCAGCATTAGGGTCGATCAAAACTACAGTTACTGTACTACCGTTTGCAATCAATTCATTTGTGACTTCTTGAATAGATGTGGTATCATCTGTAGAATTTATTTTAGCTCCAGTGAAGACAACTGTGTTAATAGGGATTCCATCTCTATAGTCAAATATACCTAATTCCAATATTTCTTGGAGAGCACTGAATAAGTGATATTTAATACTATTTAATAGAAAATCAAAAATAACTCACGGTACGCAGAAGGAATCACCTATTCGACTTTGGAATGTTTCATTAACCAATGATGCAAGTTTTGTAACATCCTCCTGAAGAGGATAAGCGCGCGAGTTTTCATTACCAGCTACAATTATAAACGAAGCGGGCTTAATATCCTGAAGAGAAGCATTCAAAAAATGATTCAACAGGAAATCCTTTACTGACGCATATTGATTTGGCGAAATATTATCACTAATATCGATGATGAAAGGAATATATGATCGACATGATTGTAATGGTGACATTGTATTAGATTGAGTACTTGTAAATGTCAATGTAGGTACAACGGTTGTGCATGTAGACATCGTGGGACTTGTAGAGGTAGTGCTTGTGGATGTGGAGGGTGTAGACGTTGTGGTACTTGTGGAGGTTGTAGGAGACGTAGTACTTGTAGTTGTCGTGGTGCTTGTAGATGTCGTGGGAGGTGTTGTAGTTGTGGTTGTCGTGAGAGGTGTAGTACTTGTGGATGTGGAAGGTGTAGATGTTATAGTGCTTGTAGTTGTCGTGGTGCTTGTGGAAGTCGTGGGAGGCGTTGTGGTTGTAGTTGTCGTAGGAGTCGTGGTACTTGTGGATGTTGTGGAAGGTGTTGTAGTTGTGGAAGTCGTAGAAGGCGTTGTGGTTGTTGTAGGAAGCGTAGTACTTGTGGTTGTCGTAGGTGTTGTAGTACTTGTTGCTTCGATTGTAGTTTCTATAGTAATGGTGCTCGTTCCAGATGTGATTGCTGAAGTCACTGGTTTGGTAACAGGGCTGGTTTCGACTTCAATAACTCCACAAACGTAAGGATAACTGTTGGAACAATTATCGTTGTACCAGTACCCGCCCAAATCGACAGAAATACACCCATTAATTTCTGTTGAACTTGCTGGTTCCCCAGAAGCCCAATTGGAATAATTCGTATTTGAGCCATCAATATTTGACCATCCAGTCTCCGAGATGTTATTTCTTCCAATCCAGTATCTCTTAAAAGGCTTATCCACGAAGGAAGAATATGCGACGGCTAAAATTTCAACTGTAATGATAAATTAACAAAATACAGGATCCCACAAGCAATGAAGATGTTGTCGTATGCATTCTTGATTGAAACCAGATGCTGATTATATTCGCCGTTACAGAAAGCATCTGCTATTAAATACGGCTTTTCTGGAGAGACAAAAGCGAGACATCTCCATCTCTTACTATACCTGTTGAACACTGAACCCTCAGGGCAATCTCCTTTTACAGTATAAAAAAATAAAAAGAAAAAGAAAAGTAACATCACAAAGTACCAATAACACTTTGTTGCCCTATTCTGAAGAATGAAGATAAGAAGCGTGGCGGTAATTTCAGAGCTTAAGAGGGTCAATAAAAATTTATGGACGATAGTGTGTCAATGAATTAAAGCTACGATTTAATAACCTTAGCTCTGATAAGGTATCAAAGTATCTAACATCTTCTATGAGGATATTCTAATGTTATAGAAAATAATATTGATGACGATATTTCATATCAACAAGTTATTTTATAAAGATACAATGAATGAATCTTTATTTAACATTAAAGAACTGAATAATTATAAAAAGATCCGTTAATCTTTTTAACGACTACAATCTTGGAAATGGACTTTACCTCAGTTGTCTGATTAAGGATCACTCATTTTCATAGTAAATGAAGTTGATTGTATACTTGAGTTTCGACTCGTGAACAAGTTTCCTGTATCTGTTTGCATTTTAACTAGCAACTAAGAAATCACTATACCTGACAACCAACGAAAGCTTTGACAGATATATCCCTAATTGAGACTAAGTGTCTATCGTAATTGCTTTTATAAAAACCGAGTGCGATTAAACTTGAATTCCATCCACTGACGAATACAAGGCATTTCTATTCATTACCGTAGCTGCTGGCCACTGAACATTCAGTGCAAGTTTCGGCTACACAATTAAGAAATGAAAGACGAAACAAGAAGAATAGTATCTCGATAATTGACGTCAAACGAATTTTTTATGTTTATGATTTTATCTGTTAGATAACACTTAATGTTCACAAAAAAATTTAGGAGCTGGAGGTTAAAGGCCAGATAAATAATAAATTAACTGTAGATTGCACACTAATCTATTTTATTCCATATCACCTACATACATGTCATACAACAGAGGAGATTATTAAATGCAAGATAAATAACTACGAGAACTAATTTAACTTTATAACTTTTTCACAGTACTTTGATTATCATCAAACAATTACCACAGGGTTCATTTACTAGAATGTAGTACTTTCTGTTGATAAAGATGCAGAGGATACAGTACTACCGCTCTCTGTAGTCGTACCAGAAGTTTCCTCTCTAGGTGAGGTAGTTACAGACTCCTGTGTTGTTACACCAGTTGACGTGGTTGTTGATGGAACTCCGAGATCGAGAATTCCACAAACATATGGGTAGTTTGTGAAACAATCATCATTGTACCACAACCCTTTCAGATCCACAGAGACACATCCGTTAGACCCCGTTAAATTCTTCGGTTCGTCAGAAGCCCAATGTTTATAAGTCGCGTCCGAACCATCTGTGTTTTTCCATCCTGATCCCGTGATGTTATTTGCCCCGATCCAGAATCTTTGAGAAGTCTCGTTCACAAAGGATGTATCCGCATTTTCTAAACTCAGTCTAACTACACTCTAAGAAATTACGGTATCTTACGAGTAATGAACATGTTGACGAATCCATTCTCAACTGAGACCAAATGTCCATTATATTCGTCATTACAGAAGCCATCTGCCGTCAGATACAACTTCCCTGGAGTGACGAAGGCAAGGCATTTCAATCTGTTACTGTAGCTACTGGGTACCGGCATTGTGCCAGAGGGGCAAGTTGCGGTTGCGGAACCCAGAAACAGAAAAAAGAGCAAAAAGAACATTTCGATTAACGAGGTCATCAACTGTCACCTCTTCTTTTATGAAGAGTTTAAAGATAAGAGTGGCATTTAAAAAAGATATAAAATTAAATGGCGAAGACGATGTGAATGTCTTTCGGTTATCTAACTGTAATTAACACATTGGTTTTAGGCGAGATAGGCTGATTATTTTTAATGAGTTTTTTCACGAAGACAAAATGAGATTATTGTTAAGTACTTTAACCAGGTAGAGTAGATACCTTTGTCAAAACTGAAAATATCGACTGAAATTTTTACAAAATGCCCTTAATAATATCAATAGACATGCGAATCTGGAGTCTGAGGGAATTAGATAGCAAAGGTGATTTCTATTTCCAAAAATAGTCTTTGTAAACAATTCATTTAGTTTCTGGAGATGGTTTATGATTCTATAAGCTTTTTGATGAATTTGTTTTTGAAAGTTTATGGATAACTGTTAGAAACACATAATAAACCGATTTAAATTGAGTGCAAACAATCCACAATTAACTAAATAATTATAAAATAACGATCATCTAAAAAGTTTCAAGGAATCTCATTCTGCCCTTGTTGGTTTGATCCGTCAGTGGTGTTGTCCGCTTGTTGTTCCAATATGATAATATTGCGATCTGCTTGTCTTTCTCCTTGCGAGCTAACATAGTAAGCTTTCGGCGACTTCTTCATAGGGTTGTTTCTCGACCTGAAGATGATATACACTCCGTAGCAAATATAAGTTAAAAATAGTTGAATAGGAAGTAGAAACAACGCATGTCCTAAGCCACGCCAGCTATATTCAGCTAAAAGTTAAAATATATTAGAGGATAAATTTGATATAAAATCTCACCACTAGGCACTTCCTCGACTCCGGTGTCATCTAGTCCTGTACGTGGAAGATCGGGTGAAGTGGTACGATTGGAGACTCTGCTCCCGTTATCAGAAGATTTGGAAATGATGAATAGGACAATGTAAATGAAAGCCAATATCACATAGATGACCAGAGTCAGTGCATGGATAAGCATCAATGGAAAGAGTGACTTGTATTTCTTTTCATCGAAGAACACAGGAACAGAAAACACGGAAAATAAAAGCTGAAGCATCACGACAACGAAGATTATAATCACCAGCAGGTCAGATCCCAGTCTCGCCCATACAAGCAGTGCGAAGATTCCCACGAAAATAGTGAAGGGAAACAAGAACAACAACAGTGTGATTTTCTGAAAAATTAAAATCCATATAAAAATAAGTTTTTAAACGATTCTGATATAAGAATATTATTCCACCAGTTTTTGCAAATTAAAAGGAGTGTTAAAATAACATAATTAATCTGCGAATATATGAAGGAGCAAACCTTGCATTTGAGTGGGAAACATTGACAGCACTTGTAGGACTTGTTTGTAGGCTCCGATAGCCAGTCAGACATTCCGAAATACGGCATAATTTAGTTTACTGAAAATAAAAATTACTGTATCATTAAAGTCAATTTTTGATCACGTGGATACAGGAAAATTAAACCCTCATAACAAAAAATACCAACGAATAAAAAGCAATCTGGTAAATTCAATAACTCGCCATCAGCCGATTGACAGTACCAAATTCCACACTTTGGTTCTGACACGAGAGAAAGGGAAAGAGAGGAGAGAAGGAATAGGAAGAGGAAGAAAGAGGAACAGAGAAAAAGGAAATGAAGAAAGATCAGCTGGTATTTGTGGTTAGAACCAACAACTCATTGTTTGTGCATTGATAATGTCTCTCGCTTTAATTATCTGTTATTTACCAATTTCCAGAAAATAACAACATATAAAATATTATTTAAAGTTGAATAATTAAAGAGAATCGATTGGTTGACGGATTAGACGTTGATCCAGAAGGACATGTTTCACACTTACATCGCCATTCACCTGGATCTGGGAGAGTTGCTTGAAGTAGTCGTAACATCTGTAGACGACGGAGACACACCAGGCCGAGATAACGGATAAGATGAGGCAAAAGAGAATCAGGAACCAGACCGGGAATTGAAACACTAAAATTAAATTTATGTATAAATAAATATATTTTTATATAAAAACAAAAACTTACATAAATCATCGGATCTTTGTTCTCCTGGTGTCTCGGGGCCGGATATCTCGATTAATATGCGTAGGATGAAATTTCCGATTTTGCCTTGAGGTTCCACAAAAACGAAGAATCCCCAAACTATAACGAAAATCAGAAACAAAGTGCACAATCCCTAAATGAAATACATTTTAAATGAATGGGAATTTGAAGTCTAACTTGGTAGATGATATACGGTATCAAAAATAAACGGATTCGAGTTCTGAGACCGACGAATAAAAGGATCAAAACGAGGACTTCGCCGAGGAGAGTGCATATCTCGAAGACATCCCAGACAGAATAGGTTTCTGTTTCGAAGAGAAAAGCCACACAGAAAAATACAGTCAAGATGAGTTGGACGATTCCAATGACCAGGACTCCATGTTTGACGTGGAGGGATCCCCAGCAGGATCGGAATCTGGGGTAAAAGTGTTCGAAAGGAAGACTCAGAGCTCCGGATTCATGCATTCTGGAAAAAGTTCCTGAAATTTCGACTAATATTATGTGCATCACGAAGTTACTGTAACATCATGAGACAGTAGTGAGCCCTATAAATACAGAAAAGATAAATTTTAAAGTAGCAATAATAAAAAATAAAGAGACAGTAAACAGTAACAATACTGAGATATAACAGATCAGGCTATTATATCCCCTTTTTATTTTTTAGGAATATCGAAGAAATTCGTGACATGTGTACTAATTTTCGAGACTCATACCATTTCCATTTACGAAAATGATATTTTTTAAAACTAACTCATCACTATTAGCGGATTTGAAAATGTAACAGGAAAATGCATGCTTTGTAAAATTAGAAAAGAAAAGTGAAATCGAAGTAATCCAATCCAAATAAAAATA
>VOSG01000629.1:0-15907 GCA_009761265.1 Halicephalobus sp. NKZ332 | reverse complement strand
AAGAACAAAGACTTGAATTAAGACACAGGATTTCATTTTCAATCGAGTTATCCTGGAACTTTTCTGGATGCCTCACTGCCACCATGGAGCCCTTTTATACTGTCTCATAAGCCTTTGTTTGTTACATTCCAAGCCGGAAATAAATTGAAAAAAACATTCGGAGTTATTTGTAAAGGGATTAAACTCTAAAGACACATGTTAACATTTTGATTGTTTTTGCCCAATTAGTTAGAGACTGATAACAGATTATGGAAAATAATTTACATAAGCCTATTATGACTTATCACGAGAGAAACTGTCGCTTTTCAATGTAAACATACATGATTATCAAATGTAGATGAAACTGTAAACAATTCCTTTAATTTATTCACACTATTGTGATCCGACATATATATTTATAATTATCACAAAGATGAAACTTAAGAAAGAAGTAAACTTGTTTTTTGGCCTGTAAATATTTCAAATTTTGAAATTTGCGCACCTTGTTGAATATGATGGGGATCACTGGGGTTTTCAAAATTCAGTAGAAATG
Source organism: Halicephalobus sp. NKZ332 (assembly GCA_009761265.1). Taxonomy (NCBI): domain Eukaryota; kingdom Metazoa; phylum Nematoda; class Chromadorea; order Rhabditida; family Panagrolaimidae; genus Halicephalobus; species Halicephalobus sp. NKZ332. The sequence goes on along the minus strand of VOSG01000629.1, from coordinate 15,375 downwards.
TATGGTTTCGAAAACCTGTGTCGAAATTGCTGTCTAATTCTGATTCTTATATTTTATGACAAGAACATTAATCAGTTAATGCACCAAGATCTTCCGGGATTTAATAAAAAGTTCCGAAAAGGTATCTGAAATTGAGCTCCGAGAACTATCTTTGACACAATTCTATAACTTCTCATTTTGATTATCTTGTGGTTTGTTTTAAAAATTAGAGCGAATTCACTCTTGAGAAAAGAAGAATGAAATTCATTCTTTTTTCAACGAAGTGGACTACATTCCAAAATTATTTTATCTTCGTGTTCTCTCTCGCAAGAAAGAGAAATTTTCGAGTGATGGACTACAAGTTGTATATATAATTCTCTTTCAGGGAATTGAACTTTCAAATGGAGTTTGACGATCAAGCAAGAGACATTAATTTATTAATTGAACAATCTTATGTGCCTTTTTATATCGATATTCTCTGAATAACTTTGTTAACGGTACATTTACTACGTCAATGAATCCGGGAATTCAGGGATAGGAAATTCAGGATTTATTTTTTCAGTTGCCGATAAAAATATAAGCAATAAATGTAACAACAAAAATAATCAATATTATTAGATTTATTGTTGTAATTATTTGTAAAAAAAACGAAAAATATCGTAACGATTAAAGTAATCGACTTTCATAGTTGTTATTCAAGCTACGACATAATTAAATTTATTGATCGCTTGACTTTGCTTTGAGTGATATCCCCCAAGATCTACACTTTGAGATTCTTCATAACCCCCATTGAATTACATTAATGATGTTCCTCTATTAGGAAATAAAAGATATACAGCAGCTAAAGTAACTTTTCCATCACTCAGTTGCATGAACTTTCTGAGCCTAACATCGACTGTCTCAGGTCCCATCATCGGAGTAAACGTGATTTGACCCATATTACAGACTGCAGAGACTCAATTGCGCGATAAGCTCTCTTAAATAGCGATATTTTCCTAGGATTCGTCACTTTCATCGTCGGTTCTCATATAGCTGTCTACGAAATTCGCGATTTCCAAAAATGGTAAGGTTTCTAACGAGCACTCATTTCGAATTGAAAAACAAGTCTTCTCAATCCTTTATCACGCAGGGATTTCTTTTTCGGAAGTCTTACATAATGACGGAAGAATGGTCAAGATATCCCGAGATAGAATTGTAGTTCATGCAACGGGTATTCGATTAATTCCATTACTCTCTCTGATCTCTCTTTCTAATGTGTTTGGTTGGCAATAGAATTTTTTCATTTCACTTATGTGGGATAATCAGATTAACCTCAAAAAGAGAATTTGGAAAATCGCACTGTTATAAAATCTGAGATGGAAAATATAATGAAATTATCTGCATGAATTTCCAGGATTCTCGATTTCTTGTTTTCATTTTCGAAGTTCCAACTGGATTCTAGCAAGCGCAATCACTGGCTCAAAAATATCCAAATTCACACAAGTCAACAGCATTTCAAGTACCATATTGCTCTTAAAAGTTGGAAACCAATCATTGAGGAATTTTCCTTGAGGTACTTAACCGTCAGTTGTCAGCTATTTCCAACCTTTTGTTAACTTGAGATGCACTAGCATTAATAAAGTATAATAGGGGAAAGTTCATACAGTGAGGACACAATTTTTCACACTAGAGTAAGTAGAAAAAATAAGGTCAAACCGCGCACTCTATCTAATTCGGACATTGTAGATCTCGTAATGTTGTGAGTTTCTCCACGTTTTACTCGACTAGATCCAATTAGGATGAATGAAAATTGGAACTCTGGTGTCATTGATAAGAACTCCAGGTATATCGGTCAAGTGGGCGGTTTGTGGACTGATGTCAATCCTTCGAAAAGATCACATCCCATCTTCTGTGTCGACAGCAAGGGAACTTCATTTCCGCGATGTAATCTTCCGTCTGAGACAAATGTGCTCCATACCTTTAGTGGATTGAACTATCATCTAAGGTGTCAATGATCGATTGAGAAGCTAATAAGACAGTGTAGTTTGAGGCACAAAGATTAAGAGATCTTCCGTCAGTTTCGATATCGACTTTATCCAGGTAATCTCGGGAAATAACCACCTTTACAAGGTCCAGTGGCTGGTGCGCTTTGAACATCACCAGCAACATCGCTGGCAGATGACAGAGACATGTTCTCTTGTTTCCCCAGCTGGTTGTTCTCGATCGTTGGCAAACAAGGAGTGTAATTTTCCGTCGAAGTTGACGTCGGGGATTCTGAATCCAGCCCGTCTAGCTCAGTGGTAGAGCGTCTGTCTCGTAAACAGAAGGTCGCAGGTTCAAACCCTGCGGTGGGCAAGCTTTTTGCCGTCGTTGACGAACATAGAGGATGGATTTTCGATGGTAAAAGGGAGGCGAGCGTCTTTCAGAGCGAGAGAACCGTATTTCGATTGACAACTCGCTTTCGCCAAAAAATAAAACAACTTTTTTGCCGCCCATTTCATCCAAAGGTTCAACGAGAGCAAAAAATAAAAAGAATCTTCGTTAATCTATTTTGTCGTCATTCCAAGATTTCCAGGAGAGTTAGGAAAAAATTTGCCCCTTGCAGGAATCGAACCTGCGACCTTCGGTTAGCTTGGAATTCATACAAGACCGACGCTCTAACCACTGAGCCAAAAGGGCGTACAGCCGCCGGCAGCGGTCGTGAGCACCTCTTTTTAGAAAGATTTGTATTTCTCATTCATTTTCGAAAAATCCACGTGGACAACATAGACGTTTGCAATCGAGAAACCACAATAACAAGAAAAACAAACCTGTATTTTTGGTTTCAAGCTTTGAGACGTGGATTGACAGGGAAATCTCGGGGATTTCGGTTTCAATTCCCTGGCCAATTTTTTCCGAGAGAAGTATCGATTTATTCTCTCAGAGAATTATCAAATGTCAGATTTATCAGTCAGCAAGAGGGTGTTCACTACCATATACACTTGTCATTTGTCGGAATTGTCTTGTATTGTCTTCCTATTTCTTAATTGTCCGACAACTCTCCTTTTGCCGGAGAGATTAGTGTGATTCCCGATTTCTACTGCAGTGAAATCTGTTTATTCCATTGACGTCACAATTCGTTGGGATAAAGGACTAAGAGAAGGTGGAAAACAGGAATCCAGGGAGATCGAGGGTTGTCTATAAGAATTCTGAAGCATTGGTCTGAGTTCGTTTACAACTGGATACATTTCACTGAGACCCGTACTTTACCTTGCCGCCCAGTATAGAATCAGGACCAGTGAAACGAGGATATAGCAGAAGAACGATCACCTATTGTAGATTTTTCTCAATAACTAAGTGCTACTGTTGTAAAAAATAATATTGGACATTAATGTTATTTAGCCAATGCACGAAATTCATTGCATAGAGTTTTCATTCAAAATCACAACAAATTAACCTTTTTGAATATCATTTCTTGGGTGGAAACTCTTTACTTCCTGTGTCAAGTGATACTTCTCTTTTGAAGAAAGATTTCCCCTCCATAGACTAATACTATATTGTTAGCCCGAAGTGAAGCTACAGGTACCTGGATCTGAGCTTAGAGAAGGTTGTGAAGAAACAAACGAATTTACTCTGTGTAACTTTGCTTCCTCAGAATCCCTTGTTCGTAGATCTCTCGTTCGTGGATCCCCTGTTCCTGAATCTCCTGTTCTTGGATCCTGTTTCCAAAGCCAACTTTCTGACATGCTCTACTCCCGAATCTATTCTCCTCAGGTAGGAACTCTACAACGGTGATGAGAGATCCATGATTGTTTATGAGAGAAATTCTAGAGAGTGAATCTATCGAAATGTGTCGGGACAGAAGACATCAATTGTGAACTATCGTTGTGTCCAATGCAGAAACCTAGGTGATGCAAGTGTATATGCAGAATTCTGTCGAAGTGCTTCTGATTCCATTCTTATTTAAAGAAATCCCCATCATTCGTTAACGTCACAAAGAGTGCACGCTTTTGAAGAAAAATACGACAGTGGATGTCTCTACCACAAGAATTCAGAAGATAATGAGTGATATCAATATACTGAAGAGAATTCTTGTTCGCTGACTTTAGTAGTGGGGGAAAACCAACGATAACTGTCTTTGTTCTTTAGAAGAATTAAATATATCACATTCATAGTAAAGTTATAACACTCGAAGATAGCTTCGTTGAATGCCATTCAAAGGCTACAATTCTTCGCATAGTGATGTCAGCGGTGATCTCATTCCAGGCGGTCTAATTTTGATGTTTTCGGAACATCACCTTTGACTACAAGAGGACTCTAAGAGCAAGTCGCAGTTTATAAACCTCGATTCACTAGATAGCTTTCTTCTTTGCCACCTTATCTGACATTTGGGCGGGAATTCCCTTCAATTTTCGAATCGATGTTGGAAAAGTGCGCGTAAATCAGGGAATTGAACTGTCAATGAAAGTTTGTAAATTATTTCTTTATTTTAATGAGAATGTATTTTCAGCAACTATGTCTTCAAAGTCCGACTCATCTTCTGAAGTCCGATGGAGGTTTCCTATGGAGAAAGACTTCAGATTCGTCCTTTTCTCAGACGTCGCTGACTTTTCGAAATGCCGAGTTTTCAGGTCAGCGTTAAAGAACAACAGAACTATTTACATCTGTAAAGGTTGTAAAAAAGTCAGAAGAAAGTTAAGTATTTCCTGTATTGCGGGGTCTGAGAAATCCATGCCGATATTCTATAGGGTTCCGGAACCAGAGGAACACGCCTGTCTCCCTATGACAGAGACTGAAGCGATGGACTATATACTAAAGCTGTCCTGCCATACAAGTAACAAACAACCAAATAAATCTACGGTAAATAAAAATTACAGTTAAAAGCGAAGTTCAAAATTACAGAGTTTAACTAGGAAGGCTAGTGAATTTGGATCAGATATTTTTAGAAAAGGCACAAAAATAAGAGTCGTGGAGGATTCAGATGTCCTTCCATTTCTGATCAGGGAACCACATAATCCGTCTTTGGTGAGGAGATTCGTCGGATCAAATACAGGACTCCTTTGTCAGTTCTGCAACGAAAACAAGAATCAAGTCGTTGGGAGATTTTCTGATGTCGGGAAACTCGTCATCACAGGAACACATTTGCCTGCTTGTAGGCCTTTCAATCTGGAAGAAAATTCGAAATCAATAGGATGTCAGACTTCAGAGCTCCTGAACCGAGGTCCAGATTTCAAAATTGATAGGAATATTTTAAAAGTCCATGACAGAGAATATATTGCTTCCGGAGACGACGGACAAGTATTTCATTGTAAGCTCTGTCTGAAATTAAAGAAGACAGTAGTCGAAGCAAAGCTGAGAACAGTTGTAATGGAAGAGAAGCATTGTCTTGAATGCGAGAAAATTAGGAAGAAAGAAAACGAAGAGAATTGTTCTCCAGAACCAGAAACCGGAGCTGTCTCGTCTTCAGAAGGACTGATAAAAACAACGTTGTCTCCGGAAGTCAATCCCAGAGGTTTTTCTGCTTTTTCAAGGAATTCTAAAATCAATATTCCCCGAAATTCCTACAAATTCGACTTCGCAGGAAGTAAGAAATATATTCTCCTGCAAAACCCTTCGAATCCTAAAGAATCTTGGGAATTTATGGAGCACATAAAACAGAGCAGTGGAATGGTGAACTACAAATGTCTTTCTTGCGGGAGTTACTATCTTAAACTTAATACTACTCAGAACGAACTCTATTACACCCCCAGAATCCACAATTGTAAAACAACATTGACGAAACTTCTGAAAGAAAAATATCGCGATCTGAGGGCAGGAATCAGAATCGACCGTTTTTGGTGGAAGATGAAGTACGAAGAATACAACGTCCCCGTAGTCCGCAGAAGGTTAAAAGGGAAATTCGGCAACACGAACCTGGACTCCAGTAACTTTATTTAAAATCATTTATGAGTACTCATTTTAGAGTTAGTGTACTAGAATTTCTCAAGATCTAATAAAACTTGAAAAAGTATTTCGAGTTGGGATATGTGGGGATTCGCTTCGGGAAAAGTCCTAAAAGTACTTATTCTCACCTTTCAATAGTAGGATTGTTTCCATAGTGAAAATGAATTTATGTCAACAGATTGGAATTTTTAAATAAAGGATTTACATTACGAAAAAACATTTCCCCTCACTGTTAATTTCCAACTTTCCTTTCAAAGAATCAGTTTATGTATTGTAGATGAACGAGATACATTTTCTTCTTGTCGAATGTATCCGAGCAAGGAATTATAGTTAATCGTAAAAATGAACCGAATCGGCGTCGGATAAGTCGTAGTTTATTCTTTAAGATATTCCGAAAGTACTTGTGTGACCGTATAAATGATCGCCGAATATGGAATCCCTACATGATAAACGATTTAAGGAGTTTCATTTTCGATTTGAAATCTTTCGAAATGACACCGAAATTTTTTACAAAATGTTTTATTATTTTTGGAAGTTGGATGAATATTGTAGAGAGCTGTATAAAAACTACAAATGTGGGTGTAGGAAACATCGTGGGTAAGTGCTGTTAATTAATAGGGATATAAGTTTTTAATTTAGCTGTTACGACTTGTAATTCTAACCAAGTCCAACTCGCTCTTGGAGATAACGTTCTGTCTGTCACTCCTACAACTACAGTACCCACTATCGGAGCCGACGGTTCCTTGACAATGACCGCCATCTGTGATGTCAGAAACATTCCAGGTGCTATCACTAACATGGGTGTAAGTTATTTGGAAATGTTCGACAATAATTCTTCCTTTCAGTTCAACGACGGTCTTGCAGGTCCCACAAACAATTCAGTTAGTCTAATCGAAGCCAATTTGGTCTGTACAGCCGACGGTTGGACTTATACCCAAGATGGAGTTACTACAGTAATCACCGGTGTAAATTGTCTATTAGGAACCACCATCGGTTGTGGAGCCTGTACTGCAACTGACATCACATTCACTCCGATGACAGTAGCTGGGACTGCCGACGCTACCTTCACGGACTTCGTGATAGGAGGGGACGGATGCGCCGCTCTGACTGCTATCTGTCCCATTTCTCCTAATGGAGGAAATACTTTCATGCAGTTCAATGGGGGCGGTGGAGGACCCCAAAGTGTACTTCCCGAAGAAGTCACTGCTAACCTAATTTGCAACACCAATGGACAATGGGAGTTTACCGAAAACGGAGTCACCACAATAATCACTGAAGTCAACTGCCTTGTTACTTAAAGAGTTACCATTGGGCTTTGAATTGTTGTAATAACTGTAATATTTAGTTTATTAATTTTTTTACTAAAATTTTCGAAACAATAAGTATTGAATGTAATTTCTATGCCATAATATTCGTTAATATACAAACAATGTTCATAGATAAAATCGTTGTGGATACAATTTGGTAAAACTCCATTTTATTTTATAAAAAAAGTTCATTCAATTTTATTCTTTGAAATGATTTTTCATTGGTGAAAAATTTTTATTTGAATTTAGTTCCGTAGTGAAAAATTTTTATTCGAATTTAGTTTTCCGTTAATTGCGTCTGAATTCTGTGGAAGTTCGTAGAACACTCCGGGATGTAGCACAAATTTAAAATGAAATTTTGAAATCAATAATTCTAAATACTTCCAGAATGCTCCACACATTCCCTTTGAGTAACTTCGTGAACATTTCAGTTTTTAATTATTGTAATAACAAGATTTCGAAGTGAACATTCGAAACCCGGAATTTCCACATTTTCCAAAGATTCTAAAAATTCGTTTCGAAACAATTTCGTAAAATTACTCCTCATTTCTATAAGAATATTGTTCCTGAATTCCAAAATACTCGTTTTCTACTTTTCTAAAGGATTCTAAAAGTCCGTGTTGAGACATTTTCGTGGAATTATTATTTCTAATTTCTGTAATAACATGTTTTTATTTCAAATTTAAGCTTCGTATTTGTTATTTAGATTCTAGTTCGCTCCTTCTGGCGTTAGAAACCCCATGGAAAGCCAGATTATCTTCTCGGACTCGTTTCTATGCTGTGTGTCCGTGTATATTTTCTCCCACTCAGTGTCCTACATTTTGAAAATTAAAATTTCTAATCTAATATACACTTTATAAAAACTTACAAGGAATTTCAGAGATTAACTTTATATTTTCAATTCAATTTTTGGAATTTCTACAAAGTTTGGATTACCAAATATTTTGTTTTCTAGTGGACCAGTCAAGTCGAATTATTCTATATATATAAAGGTCCGCCCGTTTGGTGTGCTGGCTCCCTTTGTCGAATCGATTTTTTTCGAAAGTCGGAATTTCTAGTCCGTTCTCTCATATTTTCTTTTTCGCTTTTCTGCGTTATCGATTTATACATTTAAAAATTTTAAATTTCAAAATTATTATAATTTGAATAATTTTCGTTTTTGTGACTTTGATACTTCCAGAATTTCTACAAATTGAATAATTCTGGGATTTTTATAATTTGAACAATTTCGAAACTTTTATAACTTGAACAAATATAAACTTTTGTGGACTAAAAAGTCTCAAAATTTTATAACTTGAACAAACTCAAAATTTTCATGGATTAGAAAGTTTTAATTTTCTTGTGACTTAAATAATCCCAAGATCTTTGCGAACTGAGAGTTTTCAGTCTTTCTAACTGATGCGATTTCAGATTTTTTTAAATTATGGATATTGACGATGAAAATACTTCTGCTCAAAACCTACTTCAAACTTTAAATTCCTACTTTCAAAATGAAGAAGTCAAATACGAGTCTTCTGAAGTCACCGATGACGACATTACTGTTCTTGTAAGTTTGTTGTTTTTCGGATCTCAGTTTTTCTAAAAACATGACTTTTGAAAGTTACTGCAATTTTTAAAAGTTAAATAAATACTTTCCAAGTCATAATTTCAAATTCTAGAAATCTCTACAAATTTCTGGAAATTCTTTTCGGAATAATTTTGCAAATTTATGAATTCCAATTTTGCAATAATGTTTTTGGATTTCGAAATATTTGTTTTTCAATTCTTCAATCAAGATTTCCGAAATTTCGCTCCGGAACAATTTCATAATTAATTCTTTTACAATGGTATAATAATTGTAATATTTCTTCAAATTGGGAATTTTTAATGTAAAAAATTAATCACAAGCACTAAAATTCTCCGGAATCTTCGAGACTTCTGGAACTAATATCTGTAATAAAAAATTCCGACAGGTCTTCAAAAATTCTGAAAGTTCGTGTTGAGACATTTCGTAAAGAAATCCATTTTTAATTTCATAAGAACCTGATTTTCCAAAAAACAATTTAGAAGTTTATGGATTCTTCAGAAAAGATAAAAAACTCATTTCAAAATAATTTCTACGAAATTTGATGTCAATAAGTTCTTCCAAATTTGTCTTAACACAAATTCTCTAGAAAATCCTAGAGTCTTTAAATGCTTGCTTCATGGTGGAATATTTTTCAGCATTCCAATGACACCTCAGAGTACCCCAGATTCACATTCCCAGTTCCAGAAGACCCTAGGTATATGTTTGTTTTCGAGAGTCCCGAAACGATCAGAGTGTTCAAATTTTATCGACATAATAACAAGCCGTCTTTCTACTGCGTGGGATGCTCGAATACGAGGACGAACAAGAGGAAATACCTTCTTAGAGGCTGTGACTGGCCGGACGGAACTCCCTTCCCGATCTCCTTCAACGTCCCGAAGCCGGAAGACCACAACTGCGAGGCCCTAAGTCCGGAAGAAGCAAAATCGAAGGTTTTCTCCTTGATGTCAAGGAAATCCCACGGAAAATCAGCGAATGCTGCAGATGAAGTAAGTTTGAGGTTAAAAACGAATTTAAATCTTACATTTAGGGTATTCCCCGGATATCTCAGGATACAGTTCCCAGGGTGCTTTTGAAACGAAAGAAAATTTTAAAAATCCCTTCTGTTTTGAATCAAATCGGAAAGGACTTTTCAAGCATAATCGAAAACTATCAAATTCCTACTGTAAGTCAAGCTTTGGAGGACCTCCAATCGACTTCCAGAATCAACAACATCAACATTATCCAAATAGCTTTGATTAAAGATGAGCCTGATTCTAATTCTGTGAGAAAATTCATTCCTTTCAACGACGGACTAGTTTGTCAATTTTGCAAAGAAATGGGAAACCTGGTGTACTGTAGATTCGAGTCTGACGGAATAACGAGCTTCAGTGGAGATCACTTATCGAATTGCGAACCTTTCAAATTTTCCGAAAGTTGTTCTCGAAAAGAAAATTTTTCGCTACAAGAAAATTCGAAACCAGAAACAAAGAAAAAATGTCCCGATTACGAAATCAAGGGAAACATCCTGAAAGTCGGAGACAGGGAGTACATAGACACAGATGGGGATCAAGAGTGCTACTACTGTAAACTCTGTCTGAAATTGAAGAAGACTGTGGTAGAAGCGAAAGTGAAAACAATCGTTGTGGAGGACGAACATTGCAAAGAGTGCGAGGAATCGAGGGCTCGGACATCCGAACCATGTTCGTAATTACTATACAAATAAATTTATTATAAAAAATTAATTAAAAAATAAATGTTAAACATCTCAATAACGAATTGACATCCAATAGAAGCGTGAAGATACGATAATAACGTTATTCGCTAGAAAAAGAGGAACTTTATATGGAAACCAGTAATAGAAATATATAATAAAGTTAGCTATATGGATAGAAATGTTCCATAATAATTGAATATATTTAGGGAAATGTTCAAAGACAGTTAAATATCAAATTTACAGTGTTCCTAGCAGAATGGTGTCTGTAAAAAGTATATTGATAGTTCGACATTACAATATATATTGAAAATATTAAATCCACACCAATTTTATTTAAAAGGTAATAAATTTATATCTTTAAATTATGGAATATAGAAATCGTTGGATTTGAATGAAATTCGCAACAAAATAACTGTTAAATCTACAATTATCACCTGGTAACTTCCTCGGAAACTTTGCAGATTTGTTGTACTTTATGCATTTCGTGATTTGCAGATATTTTCTTAGTGTTCACGAACTGTACATATTCATATATTTCTTCTCGTTGTATGGAATGTTGCCATTTTCCCATCAAGCAATATGGCTATCGGCCATGTTTTCCTGTTTTTAGGATCAGACGGGTTGCGATTGGTTCGCTCCCAGGATTTCGTAATTTCTCTATTGTCTTTGCCTCCGGGTTCAATTTCCTTTTATTAATTTTTTGATATATGTAAACTCAGGTTTACTTCATTTCCTGCCTTATAATTTTTGTTTATAAATTTTTACTAATAAGTTTTAGTATTTTTTGTCGTCGAGAGGTTTTTTATATTTGGTTTTATGTTTTTTATAGTTTTATTTTATGTCTCTTCATATACGATTCTGCACGTTTTATATGATCTTGTTTATTTCTATATATAATTTTATTTGTTTACACATAATTTTGTATATGGTTTTACATGTTCTTTGCATTTAATCTTACATGATCTCATGTATTTCGACATATATTTTTACTTACTTTTGTACATATAATTCTGTTTAATTTTACAAAGTCATTTGTTTTTATTTTCCAATACTTTTAGACACAATGTCAGAAGAAAACAACGATGAAGATATGATGAACAAGATGAAAGAATTCCTCAGTGCTTTCGGTAATGATATGTTTGTTAGTCGGAACGAAGAAAATAAGAATTCAGAAGGAATTAAGAAAAAGTCACCTATTGACTTGTCTGAAAGAACTTTGTTGGAAATCAAGACTCCATATTTCGACGAGAATTCTATCTGCCAACAACTCACGACAAAAGATATTCGAGGAGACGTTCCCCTTCGCAAAGTCAAGGACGAAAATTTCCCCTCCGAAATCAGCGAATTTGATCCTGTTGAATCTTACGTAAGTTTTGTTGCCTTTAATAATCTCAGAATATTTCGAAAATTCGTCTGGAGAAAACTCCCTAAGATTACTTATGTGCAGTGATATTTTTTCAGAACTTTTCCAATTGTCCCGAAAGTTTGCGATTTGAGTTTTACAACAACGATGAAAGATTCCTCATCGTCCATGAGAAGGAAAGTTTTTGCCGTATTTTTCGACAGGTGAAGTCTTGGAAAACAAGCTACTACTGTATTTCCTGTAACCGTCTCCAACAGCACAGGGTCTACGTCAATTTGAAACTGGGCAACCTTGTCCCTGGGTTCAACGGCAATGCTCATCGATGTATGCTTCTTACAAAGGAACAATGTGTGAAATATTTCGACCAGCTGGTGGCGACCTACCGTAATCCCGAAGAAACCAGAAAAAGGACATTGATTCCCGCCGATCGAAGCCAAAAAAGAATAAGATTGGTAAGTATTCAATTCCGTAAAAAGGTGAATTTGTGATTTTAGAATTCTTTCCAACCTTCTACTGTATCTCCGAAATGGGAGTTCTTCAACAACGATGACAAATTTTTGATAGTTTATGAAACAGAAAGTTCTCGTAGGATTTTTCGGAAGGTGAACGGCAAAAAATACTTTTGCATCAATTGTAGAAATCTAAAACATTATATTTATGCATATTTGAAGCTAGGTGACCCTCTTAATCCTACGGATTTCCCCGATCCTAGCAATCATCGATGTGAAGCTCTTAACGAGGAAAAAGTCCAGCAGTTCTTTAGGAAAGTTCCTCGAAAAAATAATTCCCAGAATACGTCATTGATAGAAGAGGTAGTTCGAAAAGTGAGTTATTGAAACCATACATATTGCATGCGTTAACGTTGGCTATGTTGATATGGTTATCTTCATAGAAATTAATTTCGCTTTTTCAGAGTTCAATTTCTCAGCCTTTTCCCTCAACTCTGGATTACAGTAATCCTTCTAGAAGCCATTCCCAAGAACCGAATTTGAATTTTGAGCCTGATTATACTGTCACTCGACCATCAGAGGAAAGAATATTTCGGAACAACAACAATCTCTCAACAAGACGGCTAATCAGACCTTCGGAAATCATCATCATGATCAAGGAACCCAATGACAACTCTCGCTATCGAAAGTTTATTCGATCTGATGACAAGGCGATATGTTCCCACTGTAGAAGTACGGTAGCTATTACATTTCTATTCGATGGGTCAGCGGAGATTAATGGCACTCACTTTTCGGATTGCAGAACATTCAAAATTGAAGGTCAGTGAGAAAGTAGAAAATTTATATACGGAGTTTTTAGATAGTGATTTTACGAGGAAGTCTACATCTTCAAGAAGGACATCTATGTTCAATAGCTTTTCTCCAAAACAAGAACCGATTTTCATGTCCAGTCCTCAACCAAGTTCTGCGGCACTCTCGCTGCCCTATGCAGTAGGGACTCCTACCTTAAGTCTCCCCTATTTGGTTCCTCAAGGATCGCCTTATCATATGTCTAAGCCATCCTTCAGAATGTTGAATACTTTATTCAAAGATGAGATTCCAAAGGATCTGTACAAAGTAGAGCTAAACAAAGAGGGAGGTGTTGCTGGAATCCTTGTTAGAGATGCTTCCGATTTTACGAAGGCGAATGAGTTCAGACCGACTTACAAGAGAAAAGATGGAAAATCATACACGGTCTCCTGCGTCCACTGTAACAAGCCGCTGTTGGAATATAACCATGGGATCGAGAAACTTTTTCTTCTTGGAAATCTTCGGGAACATTATTGCAATGCAATTCCCATATCTGTGTTGGAAGAGAAATATGAATTACTGAGATCGAGCAGAAAGATCACGAGACAATGGTGGATGAGGAAGAGTCAAGAGCACAATTTTCCTCTTCAAATGCGGTACACAACAGCATGTCGGATTTTGAGGAATTTGAGGGCGGTCTGATAGGAGTTGTTAGAATTTTTTAGTTTTTGTGTTCTAGTTGTTAATTACTTGTATATTAACTTTTATTAAAGTGGATTCACTTGGTTGGGATTTTATTATTGAAGATCTTGGTGTTTTTAACATTAGTCTCATGATTCAGACTCTTCAACTTGTGAAACGGGAATTCTAAGGGATTTGGACAGGGTTTTGACTGAAGTTTGAATTTCTATGCTTCAGCTAGATAGTCATGGATATATTTTTTAATGATATTTTTAGTGCTTGCAGATTCGTGATATGTATCCTTCCATGTCCTGAAGGCGGATATATGATTATATTTTATTTGTGGATTCTCGTAATACAACTTTAATATGAGATATTACTATTCTATAAATACCAATGGGATGATTCAGAACTTGAACCGAAGTTACATATGAAATGGAAGTTATATTGGAATTCGACGACTGGACACTTTCCTCCGGAGAAGTACCCTCAGGGTGGTGGATTTCTAAGCGTTCCGTGCATGTTATTACTTTTACATCCTTGTCAAGATTCCGTTGTTGTTCAAATAGAAAATGCCCCCATCGACAGCACAATAAGTCGGGCATTTCCCAATATTGCCTCGTGGTCCGGGAGGTCCGAGTCTTCCTCTCTGGCCAGGTATGCCCGGTGGCCCCTGTTTCCCAGGCAGTCCTTGAGGACCTTTGTCCCCAGGGAGAGAGAATCCTGGGGGACCCTCTGACCCAGAAAGTCCGGGAGGTCCCAAAGGTCCGAGGGGCCCAGGGAGACCGGGAGGACCTGGTTGTGGAGGGTCCGCCAGAGGAGAATCTCCTTGGAATCCTGGTTCTCCATCTGCTCCACGTGCCCCCAGGAGTCCTTGGGGGCCAGGGGGTCCGGGACCTCCTTTCTTCCCCGGGAGACCCATTATTCCGGGAATTCCGATGTGCCCGACATCTCCAGGAGGACCAGGTTTCCCTGGCGGTCCCGGCTTTCCTCGGGGGCAAATAGGGCAGGGAGGTTTTTCTCGAACTGAAGTCAGATTGCGATAAAAAATAAAGGTCGAAATCTCTTTACCAATACACGGCCCTGGTGGGATTTGACTGGGTCTTCCTGGCAATCCGTGCAGTCCGTTTTTTCCTGGGGCTCCATTATTCCCATTCATGCCTGGGGTTCCGGGAGGGCCTCGGATGCAACAGACTCGTTTCGGGGACTGGAGAGCTGCATTATAAGCCGGCTGAAAACGGAATTTGGATGTTAAAAGATGCAGAAAATTATAGGAATTGCATTTATATCTTACAACACAGGAATAGTGATTGAGGGAAATAACTTCTCAATTATTATCTATTTTACTGGAGTTGCTTCTCCCGCCAAAAAGCCAGTTCCAAGTATCTTCTTAGAAAATAGTCTCGCTCTCCTAATCATTATCTGGTATTTTACTAAGATTTTCTGGCTTTCGAGAGTCAGTTCTAGACACCTCCAGGATAGTGACTGATTCGATGAACCCCTCTCTCTCGGGTTGTTGTGTGAATGCCCCGGGGGGAAATGACGAATTATTGCCTCAGGTAGCGATCAAACCACTGTGAGAACACGCCATCCCGTCTGATCTGGCCAGTTAAGCACAGTAGGGCTCGATCAGTACTTGGATCGGA
>VOSG01000628.1:0-16188 GCA_009761265.1 Halicephalobus sp. NKZ332 | reverse complement strand
AGCTCCCTTTTCTCCCACTTCCGTCTCATACCCCAGAGGAAGTCTCTCAATGAAACCAGCAGCATTGGCTACTCTACAAGCTTCCTTCACTTCATCAAATGTTGCGGTTGTCCCGAGTCTGATATTGTCAATTATCGATCCTGAAAACAATACAGGTTCTTGTCCGACCAATGCCATCTGAGTTCTGAGATTGTGTAGGTTGAAGGAATTGATGTCTTCTCCATCTATGAGAATCTTTCCTTCTTGCTGAGTGTAGAGTCTCTCCAACAGTTGGATAATAGTCGACTTGCCTCCTCCAGAGGGTCCTACTAAAGCCACCGTCTTCCCTGGTTCTATTCTCAAGTTTAATCCATTAGCTACTTTGACATTGGATCGAGCGGGGTAGGCAAAGTGGACTTGCTTCGCTTCAACCAATCCCTTGATGGTTTTGTTATCATTTTCTTGACTTTCATTCATAAAGTGTCCATCATTGTCAATATCACGGTCGATCAAGGGGATTAACGACTCGGCTGCAAGTTTTGCGTGCATAATTTCAATTGCAGTCATCGAAATTAATTGAATGGCCCATGAGGTCCTGGAATTTCGGCACTATAATTATTGCTATCAATTTCCAACTTACATGCAAATGTTCATGGCAGCAACGAAACAGCCATTTGAAGTCGTCTGATTATGGTAGATCAACACCAATCCTGTCCCATAGGAAACAAGATCACAGAGATAGGCTGAGGACATTGCAATGGCGAAGACGATCGACTCAAAAAAAGCTCCAGAGACAATGTCACTTTTCGATTTGCTGATGCACTTGACGTATTTTTCTACAAAGTAATCTTCTTCAGTAAGCAACTGGATTGTTCTAACGTTTTCGATGATCTCAACAGATATCTGCAATTGTTGTTATATTAAAGGTAAAAAGTTAGAGAAATTACGTTAGCAGTGTCATGTGACCCAGTAACTCTTGCATTTCGGATCTGAGCCAAGTGACCAAAGTAATAAATAGCTGATGTCATTGTGATAATCAAGGCAGTTCCGGCGAGTGTGATTTGCCAGCTAAAGACAAAGGCCTGAATGATCAAGGAGACGATGGCAACCATGTTTCCGACTAAGTGCACCATTTTGTTGTTCAGTGCCTGAAACGTAATTTGGTTACTCCATAGCCCGAATATTACAAACATACAGGTTTCAGTTGTGGACTGTCACCGTTAATTCTAGATATGAGTTTGGCATTACTTGTTTCTGATTGGTCGAAGTACTTGGCATCTCTTCGGAGGAAAGTGGCAAGAGCTCTCACTTTTATAGCATCAACAACGTTCTCCGATGCCCATCCATACAGCGTCGTCTGAAATGGAATGGTGTATCCATTAATGACCTACAAACCTTACCGGTAGGAAAATAGTGAAGAAGCTGAAAATTCCTAACGCAATGTGCATCCCAAAAACTTCTAACAGTCTGTTCCGGTAGCTGATCCAATCGTCTCTCTTGCCTAAATACAAGAAAACGAAATTCACTGTCAGTACAAACAACGGAAGTTCCAATCCTCTGAACATGGACAAAACTGTTGCTGCAATCAGTTTTCCTCTATTCTCCCGAGTATTCTTGTAGAGCGTCAGCAGTCCATTTTCGGAGGTTCTGTACTTTTTCGGTTTCTTTCTGATCTCCAGATGAGTAGCGGCAGCAATGGAAATATCTAATGGAGGGAACCGCCCACTGCCTTGTGAAACTGAGAGCTGACTTTCTCTGAAAGTCGATTGTCTCCGAAGAGGTTGACTCTCCCGTTCACTGTGCTTCCGCTTTTCCTTTTCTTTGAACTCTTGAGCTTTGACTAATTGTGCATACATTCCCTCCTTCTCCTTCAACTCCTGGTGAGTTCCTTCTTCGAGAACTCTACCTTCATTTATAACTACAATCTTCTTGGCATCTCTTAGAGTAGATAACCTATGAGCGATGACAATTGTCGTTCTTCCCGCAACCGCAGCTCGTAATGCTTGTTGGACATGGAACTCACTCTCTACATCGAGGGCACTCGTTGCTTCATCCAGAAGTAATATCTTCGGATCATTCACAATAGCCCTCGCTATGGCTATTCTCTGTTTCTGGCCTCCAGATAATTGCACTGATCCTTGTCCAATCTTAGTGTCATAACCGTCGGAGAGGTGGTTTATGAAATCATGAGCATTGGCTATTCGACAAGCTCTCTCAATGGCAGCATCATCAATGGAGTCATCACCGAGTCGAATGTTCTCTTTGATGGAACCACTGAAGAGAACTGGTTCCTGTTGGACTATTCCAATTAATCTACGAAGAGCTTTCGTATTAATATCTTTAACATCAACTCCATCGATATTCACAGATCCAGAAGAACATTCATACAAACGAGTGATCAGAGAGATCTGGAAATATTCAAATAGTTTGTATTTCACATTGAAGGAACTCACACAAGTACTTTTCCCACTGCCTGAATGTCCCACTAGTGCTGTCGTTGATCCGGGCTCAGCTTCGAATGTCAATCCACGAAGGATCTGTCTTTCGGGGGTGTATCCGAAATAAACATCGTTGAACCTGATTCTCCCCTCAGAAAGGGTAGGAAAAACTCCACCATCTTTAATATCTGGAACTCGGTCAATCTTGGCATAGATGAAAGCACATGCAATTCTGGCCTTGAGAATTGAAACAAAGTGAGGAGAGACAACAGCGAGGTAATAAGCAGCTCCGAAAAAGGCATTGGGAACAATGAATGCATCACCGGACTTAATTTCTCCGCGAAATGCTTGCATCGCTCCATAACTAAATACAACACTGTAATATTATCAGAAGAAAGAAACTCACTAAAATGTTATGCCGTAAATGATGTAGAGAACGCCGAAAGTTGTGCCATCAAAGAACCCGTTCCAGAAGAAACTCATAACTCCGTGCTTTCTCCCATCATGGAGGATCTTGCAATAGCGATCAATCATCTCTTTTTGTCCATTACAGCATTGGACTGTCTTTACATTGATCAAGCTTTCTTGAAGAACCGCTGCAGCCTTTTCTGAATACGGTAATTGCTTCTTTGTTGTTGTGTGAACTAACTTCCCCATAAAGGACATGAGGATCACAGAAATGGGAGCCCCGCCAAAGACTATGAGGAAGGCTTTCCAGTTGACGATCGCATCGAATATACAGCACCCAATGACTGCCGAGAACCCTCTGATGACCATCCCAACTTTCTCGCTGACTCCATCATTGATGATGTCAATGTTCCTGAAAACATGACGCATTATTGGTTGTACTTTAATGCGTAATCGAACTCTGTTAGTTCAGCGTTCAAAGCTCCAAATTTCTGTTTGTCTAACCAAGTTGCATCTTGTCGGAGAAGTGCTTTGATGAATTCGATTCTGATGTTTGCTATGATATTAGTGCAAGCTTTTTTAAGTAAAAAGTTTTGGAAGAAAGTTAATACAAAGACACAAACGGCGATAATTAGGTCGAGAGAAACATAGAGGTAACCTTCCGTAAGTAATTTACTGTCTCCCGGACCATGTTCAATGAGAACCGTAGCTAGCTTTCCACTGATGAAATAAGGAAAAGTATAAACCATGCCCGCAAGGATTCCGCATATCGCACCAACAATGGCTAGCAACTTGTCAGTCCTTGATCCGAATCGGAACTAAATTCACCTTTAACAAAATACACAGAGTAATTGACTTACCAATTGTATAAAACTGACAGGAGCAATCGTGAATTGTTCTTCATTCGCATCGCATCTAAAGATCGTTTCTAAAAAATAACCTCAGTCAAAAACCAACCTGCAGGTAAGGAAGTTTAATAATCTTTCGAGAAATCCTGGTCGGTAATTTTCGTCTTTCACTTTTTCAAAATATGCGCTGTCGATCGTATGAACGGACATCTCGTCCCTAAAATAAGCGCAATAAAATGATTTATCGCCCTTAAAAAGCACCGAACAATGTGATACTCAGCGAGCAAACTGCAGAACCGAAGATTAGTTTTTTTTGTTCCGCGTTAAAATTGTTCTACTTTGTCATTTATTTAGGGTATCCATAGATTCATGAATCAAGAAACCAAGCTAATTTCTCTGATTAGAAAATCGTCTATTTTATATAAATTGTTAAATTAGAAAATTATTTTTGAAAATTTATTGTTAATAAATTTGGAGATGAAAAAGATACTTTTTTCTAAGAAATTACAGTAGTCGAAAAGGTAAAACCTAAATTTGCTTGGATATCTATAGAAATTCATATTTCCACCGAATATGGAACATCATGTAGGTACATTAATTAACTATATTTAAATTAGTATTTCATTGTTAGCTTGGAGACTGGAGAAACTGTTAGCCGTCCATATAAATTCAGGATCAGAGATATTGGGTATCCTCCTGAGATTTAGGTATCAGGATATGAAAAAAGATCACTTATGACGTTGAGAAATTTGAGAAAATGTATGTGCACCAAGAATAAGTTCAAGTGGGACTCTTGAACAAAGACTTCCGTCGTGTAGCTACAATTAAAACTTTGTCCTCATTGTCTTATTTCTTTTTTGATCAAGTTGATTTTTTTTGTCAGAAAATCTTCAAAATACAGTAGCTTAACTTTTAGATTTCAAAGGTCATATTTTACATTTGAATAAAAAATAGCAACCATATTTCGGGGAAACAGATTGTTTTTATAAATTATTTTCTTGTATTATTTCGAATTTGTGGTTCCTAAAATCCTGGATTTTTATTTACTTCTTGTAATTTGTTTATTCATTCCGAATAAAATGACAGAAATTGTTTTCAATTTAATGACGTCAAATTCAGAAATTTTTTAAACATAATTGGATTCAAAAATAAAACGAAAAAAATAGAACACAGAGTTTTTGCAACAACATTGATTTATTGTGAGAAGACCAAATTGTCTTTTTGATAACCCGTATTGATTGTCCAAGTCAAGAAAGAGGTGTTGCAGGCCATCCACAAGATCAACGCTCCGCTCGCTGTCGAAACTGTTTACTTTACTTTCATTTTAAAAGTTTGTAATGGATAGAAAAATTGTTGCTAGCTATGATTTTGCAGAAAAACCTGAGTATCTTCAAGATTATACTCCTCTTGAGTCTACGGTAGAGATCAGCTCTAGTACTCCAAAGATTCTATTTTTATCTCTGAACAATCTCCTGCAATGGCAATTTCACAATCTCTGTCTCCCAAGTCTTCGTCGGAATCTTTTCCTTTCTTCAAGAACTATGAACAAAATCAAGTGCCCAACTTATGTTTCTTATAACTCATGGATCAAGAATGAAAATTATGGATTTTTATTTGGTTCAGGTATAAATTTTAAATTACAATCAATTCCAATGATCCACTTTCAGAAAAACTCGATCCAACCGCAGTTGTCGAAATCAGGGGTGTGTTATCGCTCCTCAATATTCGCGAAGGTGATCTGTTGAAATACCATCTGGACAATATATTTCATCACAATACACTACATATAGTGAACAGTGAATTGAGTGTAGAAGAAATCAAAATTCTCTGTAATCCTCATGTCATCAAGTTTGTTTATTCAGCACTTTATGAAGTGGATAGAATCTTTGGAAACTGTCTTGAAAGAATGCCAAACTTGAGAACACTATCTTATAGAGTAGAAAATGTCATCCCAGATCTCTCGAAGTTGCTCAGTTGGAAACAAAGCTCGAAACTAGACCATCTTCATATAACTTGTAAGGATCAATCTGTCAAGGGTCTGATCGAGTTTCCAGAGTTACTGTTTGAATTCATGAAACGTCAAGTAGAATACTTTTCGATGAACTTGGACTACTATGGCAAAACAGATCTACATATTTCCGAAAAATTTTTCGAGTATTTTTATGAGACAGGTGATGACTGGCCGAGGGATGAAACACGTCTGATCATCAGGAATGTAGAGATTCGTAAAACGCCTCCTCGTCGATTTAAATTGAATAATCGTTAATAAACTATTTATTTCCGGAACAAATCAACTAACTTGATTTTAAGAAATCTTAATTTAGGTACGGTTTGAATTTACAACCCAATTCCGATCGGTCGGGTGATTATGGATGGTGTTTTGGACCGGGAACAAAGTCGAAAGGATGCTGATGACAATGCTGACCGCTTCCAGAAAATGAGCGGTCTTCTGATAACGCTATTGATTCTCTTAACCTTCGTGCAGGGAGTGTTCCACGGAGCCCATGCTATCAGCAATCTCTGTTTCTTGTGGAATCTCCGTTAAGTTTCACCCTAATTTTGTGATGGATCATGAAGTTTTTGCTAGATACGATTTCGTGGCCACACCAGAAGATGCTTACCATTATTTCCCACAAGAGTCAACAACAGAGATAAATTCGAACACCTCGACAATCCCATTCCTTTCTTTAAATAATCTCCTACAAAGGCAATTTTATAATCTTTGTCCTCCACTTCTTCGTCGGGAACTCTCCCAAGCCTCAAAGACGATGAAGAAGATTCAATGTCTTGTCTATGTCACTAAAAACACACAGATCCGTGATCAGAACTTTGTATTCGAAAATAACTCAGGTATCAATTTTAAATTGTGACTATCTCTTGATTATGAGCTTTAGAAAAACTTGATCCAAATGCAGTCATCGAAATCAGAGGCTCACTGTCACTTAGAGGACTTTCTGCCGGTGACTTGTCTCAGTATTTTGCAAATCATATATTCCATCACACTTCGGTGAAGATAATACTCAGCGAACTGAATTCGGAGGAAATGAAAGTTATTTGCAATCCAAATATTGTTTCTCTCGACTGTGTGGTTAATCCTACACAAGATGGAATCTTTACGACATATCTCGAAAGAATGCCAAATTTGAGAATCATGTTTTACAGGGTATACGGTATTATTTCAGATCTGACATCAGGGTTGTCTCATTGGGAACAACAGTCGAAGCTAAGTCAGCTGTATATAACTTGCGAACACAGGTCTATCAATAATCTGATTCAATTCCCAGAGCTAGTTTTCGAATTTATGAAACGACAAGAGGACAACTTTTTGATGATGCTGGGTTACTGGAGTGATGAAGATTTACAGATATCGGAAGAATTTTTCGAATATTTTTACGAGATAGAGGAATGGACAATGGAAAAAAGGTGTTTGCTTTTCAAGAACGTAACAGCTAATTCCAGATCCTCGTATTTATTCCAATTAAAGGAATGCTAATAAATAAGTTATTTCCAAAAAATCGAATGAGTCTAGATTCTAGATATCAGCAAAGTTTAAATTCTTAATCTGATTATAGTCTGTATGATGAAGACGGGTAGTTATCT
The DNA here is from genome assembly GCA_009761265.1 of Halicephalobus sp. NKZ332. Lineage (NCBI taxonomy): Eukaryota > Metazoa > Nematoda > Chromadorea > Rhabditida > Panagrolaimidae > Halicephalobus > Halicephalobus sp. NKZ332. The sequence continues at coordinate 8,915 of VOSG01000628.1, read as the reverse complement.
AGGTTAGGAACAAAATTTTTGGAAGGAAGTGAGGGAAAAGGTGCTGCAATTGAAGAAAAAGAGGGATCAGAAAGTTCAATTTATGAAAATCCTCAAAATTCACCGGCTGTAGTTGTGCTTCCAAGATTGATCTCGATAATTTGACCAGGATTACTTCTGACATCTACAATTTCCTCTGTTGTACCTGTAGCAAACCTTGATTTTATAGCTTCTCGGCAGCATTCTATTAGGAAGAACATCCAACACCTGACGATAAATATCCCCACTGTAACTGTATACAAGATAATAACGAAATTACAATCGTTCCCTGAATTAACGTCATAATTTTCACTATATATCGGAGTGGTAGTTCCTATAAATATATCCTCCGAATATTCAATATGTTTCTTGCGCACAGTACAATAGGAAGATTCATTCCCCACAATTACTAGTGCCATCATAATCCCCATCCTCGTGGTACCAAGCTGCATGGCGAACAAGGTCACGTCGGAACGTACCCACATACATCTTCAGCGTTTTCGAGCTCTCGCAGTGGTTACCAGAACTGCTACTTGTCCAATGAGTATTGCAATGAAAATAAAAATTCCAGTTACTTCAGAAGCTCCTGCTATATAAATAATTATCAACATAGAGAGAGTAAATAAAACTACTGGGACAGTGATGAAGGTCATATGGGTATAGTTCCTATGCATTTTGTCCACTTTATTGAATGATTGTGAAGATTTCACGAGAGTTAGAAATACACAGGTGTTCTCTACATGTGATAGTTATTTGAAGAATTATCAATCCCATGCCTAAATGCATTGTCGACACATTATGAACAAAGAGTAAGTTAATGTCAATCATCTGTAGCTGATTTTCCTCACTTTAATATCTGTTGGTTTAATTATCGATAAAGGAAGGCTTCAAGAACTTTCAGCTCAATAATTCCCCGATCTAAAGGTAAAAACTCGTGTGTAGATTAGAGCTGGAGGTTTCTATTATTTTCACCTTAAAGATACTATATATTTTGATATAAAAATACTCTACTGTTCTGGTTCTTAACTCCTATTGGTTGAACTAGAAAAGAGCAAATGGTTGATAGACCGGATTAAAGTTTATGACTATAAGAAAGTCATGATTCCTGGAGTTGATTCCAGGAAAATGTGAAATCTTTCTTTTTATTTTCCAGAAAAATACTTTTATTTTACTTTCAACAAGTTAACCTTCAGAACAGTGGTCTAAAAGTTACTAATAAAGAAAGGGCAACAAAAGCGATATGAGTATGGTGATCATCTTGATTCCGAAAACTGGACTGGAATTCAGTCTTTCACAATTTATTGATTGGTCAAGACATTTATCAGGTACATACTGTTTGATGAGTTGTTCAGTATTGCATACGGCAACTGCAGCATCTTTGCCGCAATTAGAACTAATCCAGTCATTAAGGCAGTTGATATAGGGTATAACTTGATCACAAGTTGACGGGAAATTTCCACAGGATGAACTGTATTTAGTAAGATCACATCCAACTAGTTCTTCGAGACCTAAAAATACAATTATTTCAACTGTTTAATAGCAATAAAAACCTTTGAATCCGTCACCGCAAATGTACTGTTGGAAAAGGAACACCTGAACGTAATATCCAGCATTGTCCCTACTGGTATCCAAAACATTTTTTAAGTCGTCTGTGTTGATGCAGTCATTGTTTGAGCCGAGACAGTTATAAAGAGTATTATAGTAGTCACAAGTGGATTTAGTAAAATTATTATCTTTAGTTATAAGTTGCAAGTACTTATTGAGAAAGTCTATAATACTAGGAGGGAAATTGTTGTCAAGGAATCCAAAAGATTTGAAATAGGCCTTGTAGCAAGTTTTCGCCTTAGCAACATCACAATCTGCGTTTGCAGTGAAAGAAAAAGAGACCAAGAGGAGAATAATAAGAGCAATCATTATTTTCGTCACCGAAATAACACTCATATCCTTTTGAAGATCATACTACCTTTATATCGATAGGAAGTTATCGACACACCTTAACTTATCATAATATATTCAAGTCAAATAGTATGCAAAGAGTATGACTAAGCTGAAAATCCTTTTATCAGGGACAAACCCTTTTTAGGGAAAAAATGATATCGTCAGTAATGATGACGACAAGTCTAATTGAACGAAGGAGTTTTTTCTTAGCACAAGAACTTGGATATTTCATAATCTGTGTAGATATGGAGGATAAATTTCAACTCAATCAATTAATATCACTTGATTTTCAATCTAAAATTTTGTTCCACAAAAATATTATTTCTACTTTATATCCATGAAATCGATTGCTAAATGTTCAAAAAACAAAAAAATAAGTGACAGATTATCTTAAAAGATCAAAGTTGATTTAATTGGAAGAATGTTTAACTTTTATAACTTTTCCTTTTGTGTGCTTTTATAAGTTTTAATTCTACTTTTATAAATGAGTTTTTCAATCTAGTTTAATTGCTCAATTTTAAAGTGGCGAATAAGTATTACTATCGAGAGAAACTTTGATCGAAACAGACTGAACGACGAACCGTGTTAATGCAGATTAGAACTGGAGAATATTCTCGAAGTTCGACAAACAATACTTCATAAAATCCTTTTCGGAATCTTATGATTGGAATAGAAAATGAACTAATAGGTAAGATTAGTTAAAGATTTGAGAAATTTGCAAGCGTCTTTTCCATAAACTTAGGAGAAAAAATATTTTTTTCTATTCTTAAATTTCCGTGAACGGACAAAATATAAGAGCAGAGAAAGTATAAGATCTGACAGTATTTTCCTGTTATACGAATGGATCCTCCCGACGTGAAAATTTTCTGTTACTTTTTATATCACTTTTTTAGACTGGATTTAGGCTTAGGTCTAACTAAATCCAGGTCTAGACACAGAAATGTCTTTAAAGAGTAAAACGAGCATGTGTTCATAGAACGTGAAACTACCGTTTGATCTTATATTTTTCCTCTTATATTTTATCTTAGTGCCTAAATTTCTTATCAAAAAATTATCTTTATTTCCTTTTAACGCTAGTTTTTAGAACAGTTATATTGAAATCAGTAATGACAGAATTAAAACAAAAACAGCATGATCGTAGTAACGGGCTCCGTTCGTATTTTCATTCGGAGAAGTCGTTGGATTTAGTCTGTAACAATCTATAGATTCACTGCTGCATATTCTAGGTACAGATTGTTTAATGATTGTCTCAGCTTCGCATACGTCACTTGCAGCACCTTTACCACAACGAGAGTTGATCAAATCATTAATGCAGTTGACATACGATACAAATTGATCACAACTTGTTGGAAAACTTCCACAGGATGATAAATCGAAGTCACCATAATCACAGTTAACAAGTTCTTCGAGGCCTAAAAAATATAATTATTTTAATTCTTTAATAACAAGAAAAACCGTTGACTCCATTGTTGCATATGAAATTCTGGACTTCGAATATCACAACATACTCTAAAGCTGTTTTTTCACTAGTACGTAAGATACTTTCTAGGTCGTTAGTGGTAATACAATCAGAACTAGAGCCGAGACAATTATAAAGACTATTATAGTAACCGCATGTTTCATCTACAGAATTCGAATCTGTAATTAGGACCTTCAAGTACCTCTCGATAAAGCGTGCAAGAATAGGAGGAAATTCGATTCCAAGGAATCCCATAGACTTGAAGTATTCTTTGTAGCAGGCTCTTGCACTTGTTACATCACAATCCGCGTTTACAGTGAAAGAGGCAGAAGCCAACAGGAGGACAGTAAGAATACTCAACATTTTATCCATCAAAAAGACCACCAGTGCATATTGAGAGGTCACACTGTTTTTATATTGTAGAAATCAGACAGCACACCCTAACTTGTTATCTCACAGTCAAATAAAATGCAAAGACTACAGCATAAGTTGCAATCTCTTATCAAAGACAGATTTCTTCAATAAAGAAGTGATATCTTCAGTAATGAGGGCAATAAATTTAACCGAACAAAGGAGTTTTTTTAGCACGAGAACTCAAACAATTCATAATCTGTGTAGATAAAGAAAATAGGTTTCAATTCAACTAACAAATTGATCAGTGTCAAATGAATCAGGACTTCTGGTCAACAATTTTAATAGAATCCCATTCCCTCTAAGTTACTTGGGTTATGGGTAAATTCTGAAACCTGCCGCTACAGTGAAACTCCACAATCTTTTGTTTTAAAACCCTGCTTATTTTATACGTATTACTCGACGAAACTTTAAATGAATTTTTCCAGATACTTCAATTTTCTTTTCCCATCCCCAGATGATATACGTCTTCTTCGCATTCTGCGATACTACTGAACAAATGTATACTATCAGCTCATCAGAAACATAAAATGGAACATAGCTTATTCCATAATTGATGATTATTTAGCCGATTGTATTTTATGTATGAGAACAAAGAATAAAATCTCTAATATTGTCTGATAGAGTAATCTTCTTAAAAGATCTGATAACGGACTCGGGATTGCTACGTGAGACGTTGCGAATGGAGTGACTAAACTTCCTCCATTGTCACAAACGATATACATCAGAATATTTTGCGGTTGGTTTTTTTATATTACGATAAAGCACCTAAATAAAATATTCAAAACTTTCTCCATGTGAATTGAATGTCAATTAACTCTCCAACTGAACGCTGATTTTAAAACAAAACCTCCTAGGCAGTGCTATCGAACATAAATCTTTAGTTCATATTATGAATCTAAAGCATTTAACAGATTTACAGCTTCTTTATTTCATCACAAAAGATTAAATAAGTAGTAAAAGAGAGAAGAGCAATCCAACTCCTAACCCAATTCCAGCAGCGGCAGAATCAGGAGTAGAAGAGCCTGTAGCAATGAATTCAAACAAATATCCTTCAGTAGGCAGGTGTATATTATACTCGACTGTTGCAAAATTATCATTGACTGTGATAGCTTGTCCGACGGACGTTACTCTGAATCATTAATGCATTTTTATCATACAATTCAAAACTTACTTGTTTTCAGATACATCAACTTCGCCTCCTTGACTGAGATTCAGAAACTTGCAGGTGAGCTGGATTTCTGATATCCTAGCAGGTTCTTCAAGTAGAAAAACACCTCCTGCATTGGAAACAGAGGCATCTGGATCGCCGTAACCGTTGGAGTAGATGATTCCATGGAACTTCATAATATTTGGATCCAAGTTATCGGTGTTATCTGCAATGGTTATTCAAGAAGTTAAAGTCTTTTTAGTCAACAACTTACATAGAGCATTCATAATGCCAACTGTTACTTCATTATTCTCTGGGATAATGAAAGAGTTGAATAGCCCCTGTAGAAAGATAGCATTCCATTCAGAAGCAGTGGTCTTGTTGAAAGAAAACAATGGATACTTCTTATTAAATCTACCCATAAATGTGATTTCAGAGTTTCCAGTATTCTGTAATCTGCTGATATAGATATTATTAGGAAGATAATTCAGTATCGTGTAGACGCAGCCTGCGCCCTTTCCTCCTTCTACTGTTAAATTGGTTTCTATAATAGAAATATTCGGATTGAGTTGGAAAATATTATTGTTATTTGGACAATTCATTGAGTGGACTTCAACAATACGGAAGAAGAGAGTGATTTGAGTTCTCAAAATAGGCGTTTCGGATCTTCCAACAATCAGGGATCCTGATTTGGATTCATATCGACGGGGGATGTACTTTCTGTTTGAATCAGGATACTGAAGTATACTGAGACTGAAAAAGTAGAATTTAGAAAATATATTCAGAAAGGAGCTCTGATGGCTACATATCCAACAAAAGAAAACTTACTTTGCGATATACTGTAGCCCATCATAAAGGTCAAATCCATTGTATTCATAAGAATACATGTTGTCAACAGCCATTGACAAATCTAATGTATACCCATTGGGAACGGAGACATTGTAATAGCCATTCGTGTAATTTGATAAATCTAGCGCGAAAACTGGATTTACCTCGGTCAGACTGATTTTTGTTACGACGATGGCAGTTTGTGCTCTTATGACCAAAAAAGCTCGTGGGGCTTCAATGATCTTCGACGGAGAAGGTCCTGATTGTAGTTGCAGAGTGATTGGAACATTAGGTAGGAATTTGAAAGGAATTCGTAAATCGGTAGTCGTATTTGAAATAATAGTAAGGGGTAGATGGTTACTGTACACGGTAACGGAATCTTTAGTGTTTGCCCGGAGTGAAATAAACAATGTAAGAGAAACTAAGTTGTCTGGACATTCGGGAGAGCTAACAATCTGAAGAGGAAGATTAACTTTTAAAAGTGGAACTTATTCGTGCTTACGGAAATATTGCAGTTCATGTTGCTACAGTATCCGTCATTTGATTCATCTCTAGTAAATCCGGTGTATGAATTGTTGTAACAAGGAACCACAATTGTATCATTTGGGCAGGTGCAATCTGAGCATTCTTTTGAGTTATGATTTTATTACAAAGTTATTACCTTTAGGAGTCTGTTGAAGTTTGAATCCTGCTTGGACAACACTATCATCGGAAATGAATGTCAAGTAATCTGTTTGATCATCAAATGAAGGGTCATAGTAGTAGGTCTTCATAGCATCTAGTGGATAAGTGAAATTCTTTGAATCTTCTATCTTAACTGTATCGGAAAAATATTCAAAATAGTTTTTGATGAATCCAAGGGTGTAAGTTTTCTTTGGATCAACAATCAGTGGCTGTTTGCAAGCCTGAAACCAATATTAGAGTTGTTTGTAACAGAATATACTCACTATGTCATTTTGATACCCACTTTTGTCGAAATTAGAGTAAATAATAGTATCATTGATTTGGTTAGGCTGACAAGATGACGCTGTTGGAGTTTGAGGTTTAATAAGAGTCACATATCCTTGGAATCCATAACGCGGTTGGATAGAACCATAAGAATAATGGTCTTTCGAATAGGCCACATAGGCTTGTTGTCCTTCGATGATATAGCTGCCGAGATTTGTGATATTGAAAGTATTCGACCCACTGGCAACCAATGCTTCTGAACCAGTTAAATCAATTGAGGTGATAACAACCTTAAGTTTATATCCAGAAGGAATGTAGAAATTCCAGATACAAGTCTCACCACTTGCTCTCGATCTATTTCCATAAGCGAACATTGGAATGATCTGGTATTTATCTGTCAATTTGAAGTGTTCTCCATTCAGTAGACAATCAGAATTTAAACTAGAATCAGGCGGAGCATAGACAAATCCTTGGAAAGCCGTCCAATCCATGTTATCAGAAAATGGTCCAAAACCAAAGGTGACATTCGGGTTGTTATCACCATAAAAGACAATACTCTGCATATAATTAGAATTATACATCCTAAAATGAAATCGTCAGTAAATCAAATAGTAGGAAAAAATTACGTGGCTACTTCGTTTTCGAAACTATAAAAGGAATCAATTTCAACTGCATTCTGGAAGACAAAATCCTTCATATTTCCGTTGACGAGATAGATCAACAAACTTCCGATCTTATCTCGTCTAGTGAATGAAGCAGAACACTGGATTGTGTCATTTGTATTTCCAGAACTGAGAGATTTTGGATAATCTGGAGATTGGAACATCATAGCTTCTCCTCCAGAGAGGGAATATTGTGGGGTATCCGAACCACATGTCGCCGGAACTGACACTATTGCTACTGCGCTTGACGATATTACAACTAAAGATAATACCCAATTCAACGTACTTTCTTAACATCAATAAAACTTACAGTAACCAAGTAAGAGCCAGAAGTATTGAGTCATGATGATTGCAGATTCTTCGAAATATGCACCCCGTACTTCTCTGAAATGATATTCTGTTGAACATTGGGCGGGTTAAATATTTTTGCTTTTCTGATATCATTGATAGAATATTATAATCTAGATATTAGGTGAATAATGGTGAATCAATATTTCATAGTTTATTTTCAGAGAAATGACGGATTCAAAGTTTCTTATCTCTGACGATAAAAGGGTATGTCCAATGATTTCACGAGATTTGAGGAGTTTCGCATGATATTATTGATCGAAAAGGAGTGTCTGAGGTTCATCCCATCATCAGGAAAAATGAGTCGTAGAATTTCTTTAGAGGTCTTTGGCAATCCTTATGTTGTAATAAAATATTTGAAGTTCCACAAAGATTTCATCAGGATGGACTATTAAACTGACTCATGGACAAGAGCTGTAGCTCTGAATAAAGAACAAGTTGCTCTTAAAGTCAACGAAAATGAAATTGACCTATTGTAGCGACTGTAAAATATTTGATAAATTTATTATCACTGTATAAAGAATTAAATTAACAACAGAGCTAAGAATGTTAATACAGTACCTAACCCGATTCCAACTTGAAGTGGAATTGTCAGATAAATCGATGGAGTAAACAGGTTCGATTTGTGTCAACTGGATGGACCTCGTTTCTGAAGGAGGTGAAGTTCCCACAAACATTCTAATGTATGGAGGAAAATAGATAGTTTCATTAGACCTTCCTGTGTACAGAACTATGGAAGCTTTCTCATGGGATAGAAAGTCGAAATTCCTGAAATCGACCAGAGGACTTGAATACTGGAGAGTGTTGAGTAAGTTCCCATTACTGTAGACAGAAAGACTGTCATTTGCAGTTGCTCTAAAGATCATCTGCAGTCCGACATGGACAACGTTGTTCGGACAAGATGGATCTGGGATGATCTGCATGTTAATTATCGTTATTGATATAAAAGTTTAACTTTGTTAGCTCCCATCGAACTTGCAGTTCATGTTGCTACAGTAGCCATAGTCCTTTTCATCTCCAGTAAGTAAGCAGTTAGAATCTAGATTAGAGTAATTTGGAGCGTAGACAAATCCTTCGAAGGCCGTCCAATCAACGCTATCCGATGTTGGTCCGAAGGCGAGAGTAACATTAGGGTTGTTCTCTCCGTAGAAGA
>VOSG01000627.1:0-16316 GCA_009761265.1 Halicephalobus sp. NKZ332 | reverse complement strand
TGACAACGAACCTATTATGGTTCGTAGAACAGATACTACACTTTGATCTTAGCCAATAGGCCGAGAAGCGATAAAGAGGAGGATTTTGGGCGCGTTTTTCCTGCTAAGGAAAGAACCAGCAAAACAAAAACAATTGTCTGAGAGAGAGAACTAAAGAAAAACTGTTGCTCAAACATTAAGTTGAAAAGGTTAAAATGACGTTGTTTAATAATATTTGTGGGAAGCTTTTAAAAATATTTTGACAAACTGTTTTCTTGAAGAAATCGAAAGTTGTAATCTTTGGACATGGCCTCTTAAATCACATTGTTTTAAATGTTTAGAAACCATTTTTTAATCCGACACTAAAAAGCACTTTTTATTTACTTTCGGGAGAGAATGATTCTTGTTTAATTTTACGGATTCGATGACAAATGTTTTGGCATCAGAAAAACAACAATTACATAAGAGACTAATCTGGACGATCTCGGCGAACCTTTCATATCGCCTTGTACGGAGTCGAGTCCGATTGGAGATTATCGTGTCGGCAAACAGGAGACAGTTCTTCGTCTAGGGGTCCAGGTTCGAAAAGGAAACGCTACTTGATTCGAGTGCGGCAGTTCAAAGAGTCTCTCGAGTACCCCAACAGAGTACCGGAAAACAAACTTAATTTTAACTTCTCCAACCGAGGGAATCCAACCAGGAGTCCAAATTATATTTATTAGAATAGAACTTTCGTGGCAAGACACAAAATTAAGCGATTTCAGGTTTCTCGGACGGATCCAGGACTCTTGAGGATTTCGGAAATCCCGAAGATCTTGAGGATTTGGAGGATTCAGACCAGCTGCATCCGACTCGCGGCCATGGTTTCGTTGCCGTCTTTGGAGGGATTCGAGGAAGACTTCTTGATCGTCTTCAGGAAAGCGTCGACTGCAGCGATAAACTCGTATTCGTGAAGCATCAATTGGATGGAATATCCGAAGAAAAGCTCGAGGAGGAACAACCCGTAGAGGAGGATGCAGATCCCTGGAAAGTAAAGTAATTTTGAAATCTCCATCGTAGCGACTTTTAGAATCTTAGGGATACTGTAGTATTTTTCCCAAGTCACACTTCAGAAATTAACAAATACAGGGGGTTAGGAATGAACTTTTTATGCTCAAGTTATTATGCTGTCATATAACGATCTCAAGGTGCCCTCAGGACTCTATCTGAATTTTCCTCTTTTTTTTGTGACAGAAGAGAAATGTAGTAACATTTGCATTCTAAATCAACATGAGACTTTAATGGTTCCCGTTTCTGTATAAATTATTTTTTCCAAACTTCTCTGGGTGATCAATGGGGAAAATATTTTTAAAAACTTTCTTTCGTGAATAGTCGGCGAGGTGACAACAAATGTCTTCAAAGAATTCTTCGTTGAAAGATCAACAATAACAGGTATTTTTAAAAACTTATAAAATGATTGATAGGATAATAATAGGTGTCTTTGCAATTATTCATTGTTTTCCTGTTGATCACTTAGAGAGATTTTTAAAAACTTTCCCATCAGGTGATCAGTAGGATAGTAACAAGTATTTCTAAGAACTCACAAGTGACTGATGAAAATGGAGGCACGTTGACGAACAATTTATGAACCCGTCCCAAACTTGTTCCTTCATCCGTGACAAAAATGGCGTAAAACAGAAAGAATATCAAAACAGCAATGTTCATGATTATCAGAATCTAAAAAATACAAATTGAAAGCTTTTAAGAGATTAATCTCACTTGGAGCAAAAAGAATGGAATAAGGCAAAGTTTTTTCCACCGAAAAACTGCATAAAGCGTCGTCAGAGCCACACTCCCGGTCATCAAACCCGAGAACATCACTGTGATGGAGATACCCGCATGGTACACTAAACAACACCCGACGAGGTAGATGAAGATGTAGAGGATTGCGAGGAATTTGGCTACTTTCTGAAACACAGATTTTTCAAATCATTGATAAAACTTAAAAAAGTTAAAATTACTATCTCTTTTTAAATTAGAATCATTGTAAAAACGAATTTAATGAACTCTTGAATTTTATTTTAAAGTACTTGATTTTTGAAAATCATTCATTTTTGTTGAAAATGTTAAAATCACTATCTCAATTCTTACTACAATAAAAATGGAGTGCCTGAAAATAAATGCTATCTGGAATTTCATTAAAATCATTGAAAATTTAAATGACTGTAAATCCAACACGTGTCCGGCGAGCGATTCCAGTATTTCTCTCTGCTTTGATCTTTAACCCTTATCAAAACATATTCTGTCCGAAATTTGTCCTTTCAAAATATGGAAGTCGATTATTCCCTGGAGTCACGGAGATTTTGGAAATCTTGGACTTTTTGGTTGCACGGAATTCCCCAAAAAACCCAGACATTTTTTTTGCAGAAATGGTCTTTGTCACTTGTATGGTTTCTCACGAAAGACAAGCGTAAAAAATAATAGAAGATTATAGGATGCCGTGGGAGATTGAAAAAACCAAATTACATCTTTCTTATGGAAATTGTTTGAGGATTACGGAAGTTAATTTACTAAAAGTCTAATGATGGTGATACTCATGCAAAAATCAAAACGGATAGTGTCTAAGATCAATCACTATCCAATCTCATGTTAAACGAAGTTTTAGTGATTTTGGTAGTTTTGGCAAATACCAAGCATAGCGCTCATCTTCAGTCACTATCCATTCTCTCTTTTGGATAATGACTCACAGAGAAATTCAAGTCACTATCTAAAAATAAACTGGATGGTGATTAGTACGAGCAGAATATATGACTTCCGGAGTTTCGAAATCCCAAAAATCAGTTGGTGTTTTTCGAAGAACTTACAGTAATATGGAACCTCTGATAGCAACAAAAGAAATGAGGGTTTGGAGGAAGAACAGGATGACCAAGAAGAGCCTCGTAGTCCACGTCATCCGGACCCCATTCACCGTTCATGCCGGGGTGATCTGTGGCAATCACGATGTCCGGGGGCTGCCGGGGACTCGGCTCATATTGCATTTGGTTTTCCCTTCAAGATCTAAAAAGTACATTTTTAAAATTAAAATTAAACTCGTGAATTTTTTCAAAAGAGACAGAATAACAAATGGAGAGTTGGCAGAAAAATGACAGCTTAGTCCAAGTACTGCCAAGTCAAAAAAGGCTTATTCACGAGGCGGGCACATCCATCTCTTTTTTGTGTATTTATTTATCGGTCTGTTTTATGCGTTTAATGCAAGTCGAAACTTTGTTAGAATCTCTCCGATTTTCGCCGCGGGTGGTGGTGTTTCCCGGAATTCGGAAGGAGGAATTTAAGAATTGAGAAAACTTATCATAATCAAATTTTTGAGTTTCCTGATTACTGAATGTCCGGTGTAAACAAAATAAAGAAAATTCGGATTTTTGGAATTCGAAAGAAATTTAAGGAAGAAGAAAAACTTCATCACGCAAAAAATTTTAATAAAAAAGAAAAATAAAAATAAAATAAGTTCTGAATCTTAAGAAGAAAAAATTCCATTATGTAAAACAAGGAAAACAAATTTTAATTTAGAAAATAAAAAATAACTTTTGAATTCTAATAGGCAAGAAAGGAAGCTGCAACCACGTTAAAAAAGAACTCTAAGTATTTTCGCATCCTGCAACAAATATCTTTACAAAGTCCAGAACCCTCATTTCATAAAAGAAATATTATCGTAATAAAGTTTCCCGGGTTTCCACATGGGACCATTAATTTTTATGAACTCGCACGAATTTCGTTTTTCCCGAAAATGGTTCAATTTCGATCATAAATCAATTTAAAAATATATAATTCTCGTCTCGCACAGAATTTCGAAATACCTTCCTGTAAAAAACTCATCCTTTAATTACTTGTATTTTTTCATAATTAAGTTGAAGATAGCTTCGAGTAATATAAAAATATTCCGTTCTTTGATTTTAATATTATACTATATAATCTTCTCAAAAGTACAATCGAGTATTATAATAAAATTTATTCTTAGTCTTAGTGCTGTAGTTCATACATCCCCCGAAGGACCCTTAATTATTACAACAATATCTACTCATTTAATCACAGTGCCATACCATATAATTTTCGCAAGAGTAGGTTCTAGCTATCATAACAATATCCCCTTATTTAATCCTAATGTCTTGATTCAAGGTTTTCCTCAAAGTGTCCCTAATTGTCGCGATAGAACTTGTTTTTTTAAATTTCAGCATGATACTTTGCATTCTCCACATAGGAACCATAACTACTACAACATTTACTTTTTCAATCAACGGTACGCTTCATACTTCCGTCTTAAGTACCTCAGCCATCTCCCAAGAAATCCTCACTCAGAAATATATTTTGTAACAAAATCAAAAATGAAATAGTGACTATAATAGTCCTCCGAATTTTATTCCATTTTCGAAGCAAAAACAATCTATTTTTGTTTATGGAAAATAACAAAACTTTTCCGAAGATGGCTCCAGAATTTTTCCTGACAAAGACCTAAAATCAATTGTCTGGTTTTAATTCCGCTCATCATTTTGTTTTTTCTTCACTAGACCGAAGAAAAACAAAGCGTCTCAGAACGAAAAACGGCTAATTGGAAGAATTAAGATGGGGTAAATAGAGAGTACAACGTTGATGAAAAACAAAAAGTTCGGTGATGAAAAGGGAAAATCAGAGATTTTCACAGAAAGGACATTGGAAAGTGGATTGTTGATACAAAGGGCAGGATTGGGTTGAAGTTGTATCCATCAATGCCAAATTCATGGAACGACAAAAAGTTCTCGATGCTAAGACTTCAAAACTTGGCGAAAAACTACTCGATGCTAAAGTTATGAAAATTAGCGAAAAGTAGCTCAGTATCAAAAACAACTATATCACATGACTGGAAATTTTGACATTTTGTTATAACAAAATTGTAGAATTTGGTGAATTGTTACTCAATGCCGAAAATATTTACATTATGGAACAGCGTTAATGATACGTCCTTCAAAATTCAAACATAAATTTGTTTTTGTAAAATAAAGAAACTGGCAGAGACCCTTTTCTAACGAGAAGTCCAAAAATACATGGAGATAAAATTTAAAAATCAAATTAGCATTCTGTCCCACAACGTCAAACCTCTAAAAGTTATGAATTTTTAAGCTTCTCGATTTTCTCCAAACCTCCACAAGTCGAAAATCTTTTGTTGTTAAATTTTTTGAATTCTTAATTTTTTAAAAACTATAATTTCAGAAAGTACGCATCCTTAAAAAGTCTGAAACTCTAAAGATTTAAAGAATTTTTATTAAATTTTCCATTTTTCAGAAATTACGATTTTCAAGTTCTGAAAAAAATTTTGAAATATTTTAAAGTTAATTTTCTAAAATTCGTAAGTTTCCAAAAACTTTTAAATAAAAAAAGAAGTCTAAAAAATAAGAAATTTCCAAAAAGTTAAAAAAACTCCAAAACAAAAGCAAAAGGAGCAGAATTCGAAATTTCTCAGTTGAGTCGCCTTGACCACGATTGAATGAAAAATAATAGAATATTCCAGAAGTCCTTCTCAGAATCTTCTTTGACATTTAATTAAAGAAACTACAACACAAATATCATTCGTGATTCCCACATTTCCGCTAAAAAAACAAAAAGCTCAAAAAAGTCAAAAAGTTCGAAAAATAAAATTTCAACTTTGATAAAAATAATCAAAGTTCGACGTGCAGGTGTAAAAAGTAAATTTGAAATGACGCTGAAATAGATTTAGAAGCCAAAGTTCCGTGAAAAATTACTGACGCAAAAAAAGAAAAAATAAAACTGAATAATGGATTCTGAACAATTTTCTAAACTTATTCCACCTGAACTTATGAATGAAAACGGATGTAAAGAAATAAATCCTCAGAGTATATAGTAGATATATAAGTTCAAAACGTTTCAAAAGTAGTAGGAAGAGGTTAAACGTTGAAACTCTCGAAAAGTTTTTATTCCGATTTTTGAATAAAAGTTTCTAAAATAGTTTATAAAAGCCGAATGTTGGAACTTTTAAGGATTTTTTATTTGAGCTTCTGAATAAAGATTGATGTGAAAAAATAAATCTTCGAAAAGTTCAGTTGAAAAATGAGTTCGAAAACGTTTCGAAGATGATTGATAAGTTCGAGTTTAATATTTTAAAAATCCGAGCTGTTGGACTTTTGAGCAAAGGAAAATCTCAAGCTGAAAAAATGAAAACATTTAAAAATAAAAACAAATTAAAAAACAACTTTTCAGAGCTCCAAGTTGAAGAGGTTGGAAAACATTTAAAACATGATCGATAAAGGATTAAACTCAAAAACTTTCTGGACGTGTCCCTCTTAGACTCGTAAACGAAGACAGATGAAAAAAATATTCTTTTTGAGCTCTGAATTAGAAAAACAAGTTCAAAAATGATGGGTAAAAGGCTAAATTTAAGGACTTTTAAAATGCATCATACTTCAGCTTTTGAATGGAAATGGGAAATCTTTTTAAACATTACGAAAAACGAGTTCAAGAAATAAAAAGCAAAAATTTAAATTTTGAATTTTTAAAGCTTTTCTAGTTTTGAGTAGAAATGAATTTTGAAAAGTAATTTTCTTTAAATACTCTCAAAAACAAATTTAAAAATCCTTCAAAGACAATCGACAAAGGCCTGGATTTAAATTTCCCTATTTCTGTTTTTGGATAAAAGTGAATTTTGGAGTGAAAAATAATTTCCTTTAAATACTCTGTTAAAAACGAATTCAGAAATTCCTCAAAAATGATGGATAAAAACTCAAATTTAGAAGCTTTTCAGATGCATTCCACCCGAACTTTGAATGGAAATTAATTTAAAAAATAGCTTTCAATTTCGCAAAAGTAACAAGTGAAAATTTCCAAATGATGGATAAAGTTCAAATTTAGAAGCATGTTTCATCCTAATTTTGAATAGATGGATATAAAATTTCTAAAGTACATTATTAACAAATAAACTCAAAAATTCATCAGAAATAACCGACCACAATTCAAATTTAAAGAATTTCTCTACTTCAATGCTTTAGTAAAAAGTAATAAAAATCTTTAAAAATTATTCTGTGGCAAAATGAAAAAAACTTTTTAAAATAATCAACCAAAGTTCAATTTAAAAAATCTTTCTACTTCAATTCTCTAATAGAAATGAATGAAAAAATTATTTTTTAAATCCTTTCATTAGGAAATAAACTCAAAACTTTTTCGAAAAAATCTTCCAAAGATAATAGACAAAAGTTGAAATTTTAGAACGCTGGAAAATTTTGCAAAATCGACAAAGATTGTAGTAACTAAAAATCGGAACAGTTGTCGGGAAGATCCGAAAAGAAAATGAAAAATCAATCATTTATGAAAACAGAGTAATTAAGAAAACGTGAAAAAAATATCACAAATTTCTTTAAAGATTTTTACAATGTTCATTTTTCCCGAAAATTTTTTATTCAATTTTAATTTTTCAAAAAAAAGTTTATTCAATTTTAGTCCTTTTCAAGAAGTTTTTACTTAATTTTAATCTTCTAAAAATTTCTTTGGATAAAAAGGAATTTGATTTTGGACCATTTAAGAAACCTTATGATAGATAAAGATCTTTCGAGAAATTAAAGTCCAATTAACTCTCCTAAAAGCGAGTGAAAAAGAGAGGCTTGAAGTTGATTTATTTGATGACGGGGGATTTCGACTCTTCACACTTTTCGTGTTTTAGACGAGAGATACCACTATTTTTAAAACCGTCAATGAATGTCATCCTGATTTATACTTCGGGACTTGTCGAGGGGACTTAATATTTTTAAAAAATAAGTGGGAAGTACTTAAATTTTTAGATTCCAACATTTGTTGAGGGAGCTAATGTTTTTGAATGGGTGAAAACTACTGACATTTATATTCTTTCAAATTATCTTCGAGGGATAAGACATTTATTTTGTTGGAAACCAAAGAGAAAGTTCCTAATTCACTATTTTATTTCGATTAAACCATCTTTTCAAATTCGGTTTTTACAATTATTCAAAGAAATTCTAGTTTTTACTATTTTCCCAAAAAAATTAAATTTTTCGTCCAGACTTTCGGAAAAATTGGTTTTTTACAATTCCTTTCTTCTTTTTTCGACGAGGAAATGACGGCATTCTTTGGAAATCTGACAAAAAGTGCTTAATTAAAAATTTGATGATGATGTATCTAATTAAAATTTTTTTTAAAGAAACCTTATTTTACATGACTCCGTTTTCCATGGAAAAATTCAAGGAGGAAATTCTTCATCTTAATTTCCCAAAAATCTTAAAAAACTCAAGAAGGAAGTGTATAGTATAAATTTCTATATTAAATTAATCTTTTTACAAATTTGAAAAACCCGACAAGTTTTCTTGCTTTTTGCAAAAAACCAAATAAGGAAGTGTTTTACTTTAATTTTTGTATTTTACATAATTATTTCTACGTCAAAAAATTATGCCTCTGCAATTTGTTCCATTTTTAGGCAGAACAAAGGCACTTTTAAAATTTAATGAGGAAGTAGTTAGCTGAAAAGTTAATGTTAAATTAATTATTTATCAGCCAGAAAAATTCGAGTTTGTAAATTTTTAAAAATTTTCTATAAAAAACAAGGTTACTTTTAAAAAATTTAAGGAGGAAATGATTAATTAAAAGTCCGATAAAATTGTACAAGTAAATATTTAATCTTAAATCCCACTTTACAATTTGTATTTTAATTTTGAAAAATTGTTTTTTAAAAACTGAGGAAGTACTTAGTTGGAAATTTCATTATAGGGTGTATAATTGAAGGTTTAATTTGGAGTTTGAGTCTTCACAATGTCTCAATCTTTTCTAGCCAGACAAAGTTACATTTTTACAAGAATTTATGAAAAAGTATTTAATTGAACATTTAATGAAAAAATATTTTATTAGAAGTTCAGCGGAAAAATCTCTTACTTTTTTACAGAAAATAGAATTTGAAGGAGATGAATCATTTAAAAAACAACTAAAAGAAATTAAAAAACAATTAAACTTTAAAAAAATAATGAAATTAGAAAAACAAATGATTAAATTTAAAAATAAAATCAACTTGCAAGTCACACTCTTGACCTTTAATCTGCCCACGACTCTTCTTTTATCGTTGACTTTTTATATCTTCCAAAAAAAACAATTTAAAAACCACACACATCCAGAAACCTCTCGAGAGTACAAAGTGCCTCAGGACATCCCCAAATTAACCTCATTCAGATTCCGACTCAAAATTCCTTCGAATTTCGATGTAAAAAATAAAAACTAAAAATTTCCGATTCAGTGGTCCCGGAAAGAAAGTAAAACAACTC
This sequence comes from Halicephalobus sp. NKZ332, assembly GCA_009761265.1. Taxonomy (NCBI): domain Eukaryota; kingdom Metazoa; phylum Nematoda; class Chromadorea; order Rhabditida; family Panagrolaimidae; genus Halicephalobus; species Halicephalobus sp. NKZ332. The sequence continues at coordinate 7,059 of VOSG01000627.1, read as the reverse complement.
CGGATCTTGAAAGAAAAATTGAAGCGTAAAAAAAGTAGAAAAAGCCAAATCAGTCAAAAATGGAAAGCCTGGCAGCGGAGCTCGAGACCAGATTTGCCCTTCCCGTCAACTCGCCCTGGTTAGAACAACGGTATAATTACGTAAGTAAAGTAGTCATAATATTACTATAATAATAATAATTCTCATAGAAGTTCGAGTATTTTAAATTTTAAATTTTATATTTTAAAAATCTAAAAAATTTAAAATACGAAGAAAGTTTAAAGTCATAAGAATCAAAATTCGGATAATCTCTATGCCTTCGGGCAATGAACTTTAGGAAAAATTCTAAAAGTTCAATCTAATTCGAGTTAAAATATTATCCTGTAATTCTCATAAAAATTCAAATCCATAAAAATATACAGCGAGATAGTCTCTACGCCCTCAAGCAACGAACTTTGCAAAAAGTTTTTTCTGAAAATTATGTTTAATTTGAGTTTAAACAAATGTAGAAGTTAATAATAGAGAACTTTCATTTTCAAATGCAACAAAAATGAACTTTCCTCTCGGGACCGGAAGATAGAGGGTAAACAATTTGCAAAAAAGAAGAATTGGTGAAAGAGGAAATATTTTTGAGTTTTCTTCATTTAAAAAAAACAACTTTTTTGAATTTTAATTACTTGAAAAAGTATTTTCCCAACTTTAATTTTAAGAGCCATGAATAAAAATTGTTTTTTATTTTGAAGAATTAGAAAGCAAGTATTTTTAATTAAGACAGCTCGAAAATCTCGGGTTTGGTTCGACACGAATGTTTTTCACAACTTTCTCTGATTTCTGCTTTTATAGAAACAGAACTTTGAAAACAAATAATTTCGCTTAATTTAATTTACCAACCACGAAATCAAATTAATTTCACCAGGTAACTCCCAAAAATAAAATTTTCCCTCAAGGTATCCAGCTGTTTGTCTCGGGCTATGTCCCCAAGATTAGGAAAATTAATTTTGTGATACAGTTAACGACCATTTTTAATCTTCTAAAATTTCCAGCTAAAGTTAACACAGGAAGAACTTAAAAAAGTTGAAGAAAATCATCTGAAGTTAAGTGTCGAAAATGAGGCGGATGATGTCAAAATTACGACTCTCAGACATCGGAGAGACTTCTTGGAGGTTTGTTATGTTAGATAGTAATGAAGATTTCCAATATTTTTGAACAAAATTCCTAATAACTATGGATTTTGGAGCGAAAATTCATTCCTTTTATTTTTATTACTCTTGATACGAAAGCTTGATTTTAACAGCTTCGAAACTTTTAGAAATTACTCAGATCTCTTAAAGATGGGAAAGAAATTCAGAAAAGTTCTCAAAAAGCAGCAGAAGGAATGGAACAAAAAGGAAAACAACAGATTCATCAACTCGAAGACGAAATTGAAATTAAACAAAGGAATAACAAGAAATTGGAAAAATTAATTGATGAAGAAAAACAAAAGCTAAAAATTCTGAAAGAAGAAGGTTGGTGGGATTTGAAAATTATACAGTTCCTGTATTCTGCTGGAGTTGTTACTTTAATAGTGATTGAAGGATTAAGTAAATCACTATCCTATGAAGGTGGATAGTAACTGCTGATTTTAGTTGAAGACGGGTATTAGTATTCATTTCATTAGGAATATTCTCGGATACTGACTGTTTTTCATTCATTGTCGAAATCTAAGTTATTTTTCAGGATCACTCCTGAAACAATCAGAAGCCGAACTGAGGATAAAATTGTCTAAAATTGAAGAAGACAGGGCAGAAATTGAAAGAAATTTCTTGGAAGACGAAAAAACCATCCAGGTTAGTTCGAAGTTTTTTTGCAGAACTTTCGACTTGGACATGTCCCAAAAACAAAATTAACTTTCTGCGAAAATTCCTTGAACTTTCTACCAACTACAAACTGCATTAAAGTGCAAAAAAGTCAAATTGCCTTAGGTCTCGGAAGAATTACTGTCGAAAAAAGTTCAGAAAGTTTGAGCGGATGGATGCCGAATCCAGAGGGATTTGAAAATCAAATTTGGTAAAAATAAATTCGGTATTAAAGTGAAAAATTGGTTTCGGTCTTGAGGCAAAAGGTCGACTTTGTTCTGGAAGTGAAAGAAAATTAGTTTCGGTCTTGAATTGAGAAATCGTTCCAGAATCAAAGTTCGAAAATGAATGTTGGTCCTGAAGTGGAAAATCGCTTAGTTATAGAACCGATTTACAACGGATTTTTTTAGAAACATGTTTTCTTGTTAAAAATACTTTATTTGATTTTCAAATTTCCTCGAAAGAAACTCTGAAATAATAGAACTTTCAGGAAATGGAAACTTTTTTTTTCAAAATGACTTCGAACCTCTTCCAACTCCAGAAGGAAGTAAATAAACTCGATTTAAATTTTCTTCTTAATCCAATAAGCCCAGAAAAGGATCAAAACGAAGTCCTTCATGGGTTTCATAGGATTTCCCACTTACTCGATGACATGGGAAAAGAGCAAAAAAAATTCGTCTTGAGAAGAAAGAATTCAGATACTGTGGTAAAAAAAGAATTCCTGACGGAGGAAGAAAACCAGTGGATGGAGAGGGAGTTCCAGATCCAGAGAATGAGCAACAGAGACTTGAAGTTGGAACGAGAACGGCTTGTCGATAGGATTAACAAGATTCAGAAGACGTTTTTGGATACTGTGGAAGAGGCAGGATTAAAATTTTTTGGAGATTATTTATTAATGTTGAGGTTATTTTTTAGACCCAGAAACTACTCGAGAACTATGCTGATTTTGAGTCCAAAAATATGGCGATTGAACTGAGGAAGACCAGACTGAACATCATGCGAAAAATCACGCAATTTGAACCGTAAAAAGTTTCATCTCGAATTTAAGTTAATTTAAGGAGTAATTTAGAGAGTATCCGATGTATCAGAAGTATCATCAGACGATAGATGAATCGAATGAACTTTTTTCCAAAGCCGATGGGATTTATGAAGAGCTTTATGAAAGAAAAAAGGAAAATGCTGAATTCGCTTTGAAAGAACTCAAAAAATCTACAGATAAATTGGAAGCTACCAAAGCTAATATGAAGGTGGGAATTTTGGATTTTGAGATTTTAACTTCAAACAAGCTTTCAATTTTAAGTTTGAAAAATTTACAGAGTTTTTTAATTTAATAATTTCTAGGAAAAATTTAACTCATTCAAAGAAACCCCAGAAATTGTTGTAAATCAAGTTTTTTCTGATTCGATTAAGAAATTAAACCCAACTTTTTTACACATGTTGCTTATTAAAAAAGACGATTCTTCTTTTTCTGAAGAAAACCCGCGGTTTCAACATCCAGAAGTCGTCAAGTCGAGGATCTTGGAGTTTTTCAAAAATTTGACTTCAAGAAGAAAGAAGCTATTTGAAAATCACCTTCAAAGCTCTCTAAAAACCCTTGAATCCGATTTGAAAAAAATCAAAGATGAAATTTCCGAACTCGAAAATCATCTCTGGGGCCTTCAGAAAGCCGTCGCGGAATCCGAAGCCAAGAAAAAGAAGGAGGAAGAGACTTTCCAAAAATTAGAAGCCAGATTGAAAATAATAAAATTAGAATTGGAAAAAAGGAAGAACGAAAAACAAAAGGAAAAAACAGAATCGGAAGAAATATGGATTCAAGAGGCTGCTGAAATTGAAGAAAAATTGATACAAGCAAAAGCAGAAAAAGAATTACTCAGGATCCAAAGGTGTTCTTTGACGGAAGCCCTGAGACAAGCCAAAATCGACGAGAACAATCTGAGACATCGGTTGAAGGTCTACGAGGCTCTACAGAATACTAGAAAACAAGGAATCAAGGTAGGGGTTCGAAGACGTGGTGTATTAGTTTTGTTCTAAAATCAGATGCTTGTGTCCTAAATTTAACAGCCTTAAATCAAAGGCAAATTGAATTACTGCTATCTTTTGCATTCCATTTTCTGGTGACAAATGTCTAATTATTTTATAATAATTAAATCAGTTTTATTATTTCACCAGAACCGAAGTTATACAATTTCATCTTTCTTGTTCCAACTTTGGAAAGTAATCAAAGTATTTGACCTTATTGTTATAAGATTAGGAGTACTGTCGCATATTGATATTTACATTGACGTGTATTTAAAGTTTCATAACAACCAATTTTTATGTTTATAAAAACACGAGCTTTGGGTTGTCGTCTTAGAAGTATATTTTAAGATAGTTTTTCTTTAAAGGACTAAATTAATTTCGGTGTTTACTAACTACGAACACTTGTCGCTACAAAATTAACAGAGAATCCAAAGGTAGCAGTAATTTAATTGTTCCTTTTCATCAGACGAAGACTATTAAATTTCGAGCACCGGTGTCTAGGACGCAAATATCAGGGGCACAAATGGTGTATAATAATTACCACTTTTAGAAAAAATCATTATCAAAAACTTTTGGAAGAAAAATTTCAAAGTTCTAAAAAAGTAAATGTTGATAGAAGGATCCTGGTCACTATCCGAAATATGGAAAATAGGTCACAATTTAAAATTTTAATCAAGTTGTCACAATTCCCCAAAATTATCAAATAAATCCACCGAGTTTCGAAGAACAAAAAATAATATCTAAAAATTATAAAACCCTTGTTTATGAACACCATCTGCTCATTAGAAATCTGTTTGGATAACGGCTTCAACGAGATAAATATTGACTGAAACAATTTCCAGGAACACAAATCAATGGAAGCTGCTGTTGATGCAGAAAAACAGAAAAAAACAAAACTTGAAGAAGATCTGCAAAAATTGAGGAAATTCTTAGAGGAAGCTTGGCTTCAAGAAAAAAATCTGGAATCTGATGTCGAAAGACAAAGATTCGTGAAAATTAGAGAAGAAGAAGAAGTTTTAGAGACAGAAAAGACAGAATTACAGAAGGAACTAGACCATCTCAGTCTGTTGATCGATAAGCTAATCTTCAATTCTAACAAGAATTAATAAATTATTTTTTCATTTCGCACCTTATCAAGATATTTCAAGTATATTAATTAATTATTAATAATTCATCGAAATGATGTAATTCGAACTTTCAATTATTATTTCCGTATGTATGAAAATAGGTTTGATTATGTAGAATACGAAATTGTCTCGGACTGAAAGTTCGAGAATACACGTGCAAGACAGGGCGAATCAAGAAAGCCATGTTCTTCCGTGAGAACATTAGGTTATCGTTATTATTAGTATTATTATTGTCGTCAATAAAGTGCCTTCTATTATAAACTGGTCTATAATCTCTCTCAACCACATCAAAATTGGATACAAATCGGTTCAACTACCCTATACTTAGCTACGAGCACGCTAAAGGCTTGAAATAGTTCATTAACGACTAAGAATCAGAATTGAAATTTATTCTTTTGTTTTGAGGTCCTGTGAGACGCTTAAAGTCCAATGGAAAGGGCAACACAGTAGGCACATACAATCATGAAGTTGAAAGGAGTTTCATAATTTTTCACTTGGTGCAAATGTTCAAATGCTCTTTTCCTCCAAAAAGTAGATCTTTAACAGGTGAAATCGTTTACACTGGCAGTTTTTAATTAAGTTTATTCTTGATTTTAATTTTCCGAATCTCATGTCTTCCAAATTTGGGAATTTTCCTCATTTAAAACTGGCAGAAATACATAACCAGAGCCTTCTTGATTTCGCTTCCTATTTCGTCTACATCGTCAGCGGAGTCGGATTAATTGCAACCATAATTCTGTTATTCATGATAATTCGCAAAAGTTCTCCAGAAATGTCGAATTTTCGGAGGTATTTATTAGGGTACACTCTAGTAACGATAATATTCGAGATCGAATTTATTTTGTACAAACCGTATGTTATCATGCCTTACGGTATCTTTTATCCTTTCGGATTGCTGGGCTTCGTCAGTCCGGAGTTGTCGATTTTCTGCATGACCATCGAGGTGATAACGATAGCTTGGATGTTGGTCTTTATTCTGTGGATGACCTTGGAGAGGTACTTTGCTTTGAAAACAAACAAAAAGTTCTACCAGAAATCATACTTCTACATCACTTATTACTCGTTCGTCATGGGAGTCTTCATGACTATCATTTTGGCTTCTATATACTATGTCCGTTTTTTTAAAAGCCCAGAAGAGGTTACTGCAATTGTCGAGAATTTCATCGAAGATGGTGAAGTATTGTTACAACACAGGAGTAATTTATTTGGATTTCCCACAGACACGAACAAATTAGTTTTGATCTTCAGCGGATATGGATTCTTGATTTTGAACACCTCAATTTCCGGATTCGCGGCGAGGTATCTCAGCTACAAAGCCATTGCGCGTTCGAAAACCAGCCTCTGTCACAAAGTAAAATTCCAGCACATTGTTCTGCTTCGATTGACTTTGATCCAGAACATCTTGTATATTACGTTAATCTTCTTGCCACTGCTTACGGTAATACTTTCTTTCGTTTTCAAGTTGCCTAGTTACATAATACTGATGTGTCTTTCTTTGGTGTCTTGTTTTCCCTTATCCGACAGTGTCATAACCTTGATGGTCATTAAGCCATACAGGTCGGCATTGGTTAAAATGTTGCGTCGGAAGAGAAAGATTACAGTAGCTTCTGCACAGCAGCAAACAAGATCTTGATTTGAAGAATAATTTTGAAACATGCTTGTTATAATAAAATTTCGATGAAATTTCTTTTGCTAGAAATCTTCCACACAAGGCAAAATCTAGTGTCAGTTAAAAGTCCGAAAGTTACGAATTTCAAATCGATTTTTGCAAATATTCAGATAATTGAAGATTAACGAGCCCTGTCCATATTTTTAGGAACTATGATTTCTGATCTATTAGATTTATCGATGTTAAATTCAACAAACGACTAAAGAAGAGTAAATTTTATGCACGTTGAATCCGAATGTTTTAACAATATTCCGAATTAATATAAGACTTTCAATTTATCTAATTGTATTTTTGGTGAAATCATGAGTCAAAAAAATAAGTAGATTTTATTTAGCATCTATTTGACAGTCAAAATCAATATTTTCAGAATAATTTTCTAATCAAAATTCATAGCAAAATAACTACTGGCTAAAATCAACGACCTCGTTGA
>VOSG01000626.1:0-10379 GCA_009761265.1 Halicephalobus sp. NKZ332 | reverse complement strand
TTTTTCGTAATTTTAGAGATTTCTGAATAATTTTGCAATTTTGTAAAAAAAATAAATTCCAGTCTTAAACAAAGTTTTAAGAACTTATTTCGAAGTAATTTTATTATAACACTTATTTTTATGGTAATTTGATTTGAAAATATGATTTCGAGGAATGGATTTTTTGACTTTTAAATAATGGTGATTTCAGAAAATAATGTCCTTGATCTTTTGAAATAATATAATTTTTAAATACGAAATTTTAAATTTCCTGAGCAATATAATTCTGAAACAAAGCCTCATTTTCTAAAGAATACAATTTAACATATTATTTTTGACTTCTTCAATTAATGTAATTTAATAAACGTAATTTTTAATTTTTTCAAACTAATTTGATTTTAAAACATACGGTTACTGTTTGATTTTAAACTTGGAGAAATTTCTTGTTTGCAAGGAAGATTTTCAGGAATTCCTATTAAATCTGAAATTTCCAAATAATAATTAAAATTAAATAATAATTCACGAACTTTCTGAACAAGGTTTGATAGGAATGGGCTTGAGGATGAAATCAGAATCAGCTTCTTGATTATTTTTGTCCTTTTCGACCTTCTTTTGTTTGAAAGTAGACATGTCTTTCCTCAACTTCCTTTTCCTCGTCCCAGCAAATCCGGCAGATTCATAAGCTCTTAAATACTCCTGCTTTCGTTGCAAGATTCTGCATACGTTGCTCTTCGCAATGGAATATCTCTCAGCAATGCTAGCCTGACTCATGCAGTTGTTTTCTTCAGCCATCTTTATCAACCGAACCTTTTCCTCCAAAGTGAGCTCCTTGTAGGGCTTCTTCTTCCTCTTCATAGTAGGCTCACTCACGACCCCGGAAGCAGGAGAAGCCGCGGATTCGGGGGAATTCTGACCGGAGGAGGGAGTAGATCCGAGTTCGGGGGAAGGGATGGGGACGCTGATCACCACTTTCGCTGACATTGTCGTTCCTCCGAGGAACTTTCGGATCTGTAAATTTCAATCTTTAAATCCTAAACTATAAATTCCGAATTTTAAATTTTAAATTGTAATTAGACCAATTTGCAACTTGACATAAATTAACGAGAAAGATATCTTAAATCGTGGATTTTCGCGGGAGTTAAATAAAATGAAAAACGAAAGAGAAAAGAACTGCGATCGGAACAAGTTTCTTTTTTGATAAAAAAAACCATGGAAAGTTCTTTCAATTTTTCTCATTTATGTCCGTGAGTGGACAAAGGAAGCAGATTCAGGGATATTGTGTGATCGATATCACTACTTATCCGAATGACCGATTAAATGGGAAAAAACAAATGAAACAATTGAGACGTTTTCTTCATTGTTCAGGAGAATAAAATTAAATTTATAGTTCGATGGAAAATAACCAAAAATAACAACGCTCAAAAATTTTAAAATAGAAAAAAATTAGAAATAGTCAAAGAATGAAATTACTAAAAATAAAATTAGAACTCTGACTAGAGATGAGTTCACCTTGTTTATGGAAAAGTGGGAAATTAAATTCTCTAATCCGCGACTTTATAAAGACACGATTATGATTTTGACTCCGGAACTATTACGAACACCAACAGTCCTTTAAAGAACGCTACTGCCTTTGAAAAGAAACGAGAATAATGTCCGCGTAATCTCGCCAAATGTAACATGTGGAGAAATTCAGACTCGGCATTTATGGAAAGGTACGGAATCAATTTGCTACTGACATATCTAGTTTTCAACTTTACAATAATTAATAAAATATATTAAGTTCTGATTTTACAATAGTCACTGGAACATATCCGATTTTTGCTTCACAACAATTACTGAAATATATTTGGTTTTCCATTATACAGCAATTATTGGAAATACATGGTTTTTATTTTAAAACAATCATTGGAACATATCCAATTTTCTATATCATGGACGATATCAAAACACATCTAGTTTTTTTATGCTGCGACGCATAGAAAATAAAATACTCCTTATCTAAAAATAGTTATAGAAATAGATCATTTTTTGAAATTTAAAATATATTTAGTTTTAATCTCAAAGTGACTACAAAAACGAACACTTCCTATTTCATGAAAATTATGGAAAATATACATTTTTTTTTCGTGTTGAAATACGCAGAAATGAACTTTTCACTGGGATTTGACAAAGCTGTCCACCAGATCCAAAAAGATTAATTTGAAGCGAGATCTGATCGAAAAACTCCAATGACCCGATTTTTTTAAAAATTTTTGAAAAAAACATTTAATATGAACAAGACTTAAAATCTAATCTCCTGGATTTGGGCGGTCACCTGAAACCTCTCTGATCCCTCTAACTGGGGTATATTTTTGAATAAAAAATAAATTCGACAAACTTGATTAAAAATTTCTCAGGGTTTTCCTTGGCTTTGCTACTTTTCGCGAGACCAACGTCCATCTTTTTCCACGCAAAAAAACCGGAAAATAAACAAAAAAAAATTCGTTACCTGTCGGACTGTCCCGATTGTCTAAAATTAGAAACGGAAGAAGTGGCCCGAGAGACCCCGAGAAACCCTTCCTCCTAAAGCCAAAATTGACCGAGAAGTACGTCTCGGAAAAGTTCTTTGAAGTTTTTATTTTATTCATTTTGTATTTTCAAATCATAAACAAGAAAACCAACCTAATTTAAAAAAATAAATAAACCTTTTATACGTCGTTTCGATCAATAAAGCCGTCTTAAATTCGATGTTAATTTTTTCATCACTGATTTTCATTTCAATTAATTAATAAACAACTAGATAAATAAGTAAATAAGCAAATAATGAAAGCTGTTTCCGCTTTTTATATTTATTTAAATTAATTACTTAATGAGTGAACAAGTAAATAAATAAATTCATTTTTATTCTGTGTATTTATTCAATTCAATTAATGTGTAGATTTATTTTCATTTCATTCATTTTTATAAATTAGCTTTCCTTTATAAAAATGCCTTTCAATTTTAAAAAATAAAATTTTTTTTCATCGAAGTTAGGTTTCTTTGAAATTCAAAAACTGCTATTTGGAAATTTTATCTTTATTTCAAAATGTCAGAAAATGAATAAAAATATTTCGAGAAAGATTACTTCAATCATGTCCAAAAAATCACTTCGATCAGGGTCTCGGTGAGAAAAAGTCTGATATGAATTATTTAAAAAAATAATTACTATTTAAATACAAAATCTGCACAAATTCAATATATGAATTTTGTTGAAGTTTTTATATTGAACAACGAAAATTAAATTAATTCTTAAAATTACAGTTTAAATTTGAAAATTCAAATTAAGTGAAATACATTCGATACTAAACATTTTTAATTAAATTATATTTAGAAATATTAAAAATGATTTCGAAGAATTCACCTAAATTTCATATGCAATGTTTATTGAGACTTTTCTTGAAAAAACATCTCGAAGTAAGTCAGACGATTTTGAAGTTCTTGAGTACTCGGAATATTTCGGCGAATTTTGTTAAACGATTTTTTAAAACGAGATAATCCGGAAAATTCTTAAATTCAGGTTTTTGTTTTTTTTTCGCATTTCTGATCACTTTACGACAAACCAATTAGACATCCGTAATTAATGTAGAAATAAATCTAATTATAAAACAATTATTTGAATCAGCTGACGTAAAATAGAAAACGAGAAACATTCAAAGCGGATCGAAAGATGGATTAACAAATAATAGACTTATACTTTCCCCAAATTCGAGATATGAAGCTTCATATATTTATCATGCTTTTCCAAAGTTTGATATACGAAACTTCAGATAGCGGACTCCTTTAAGATTAGAGATATAAGATCTCACATATTCACGATATTTCCTCAGAGTTTGATATATGAAAGTTCAATTGTTCATTAGATATTTTGTAAATTTGACATGAAATTTTACACATTTGACTTTTCCAAAACTTGATATATGGAATTTCAAATATTTACCATATTTTTTCAGCTCAACAAATATGAAATTTCATATATTCATTAATTTTTCTCAGAATTCGAAATATAAAAGTTCACACACTTATCATATTTTCTCAAAATTAAAAGTGTAAAATTTTAAAAATCTGATTTCCTGAACTTTCATATATGGGGTTTCGTATATTTACCAAGTTTCTTCGATCAAGAAAAAGGAGTAAAAATGAATGGATATTTAACAGCCCAAAAACAAAGTACAATTTCTTTCGAAAAACTCGACTGAATGAAACTGATTTTTTTGTTGAAACTTTTTTCTTGGGAAAATTTTCTCAAGCTCCAAAAATTCCATTTTCTCACACAGATACTGTATGATAGAGAATTATTATTTATCTTTGTTGACTTTCGATTGAATTTCGAAATTTCCTTGGTCAAATTTTTAGAAAATAAAATGTCCTCAGAATCTCCCTCCCATACATCGATTTAAACATTTTCAGAGAATTAGTGATCCTCGTGCTCCCGATAACTGAATGTTTTTTGAAGTTGTTCTTTATCTATGTCAATGACTCCAAATAAAATTCAAAAGTAAATGGATTAACGTGATGACGTCATGAATAAAATTAAAATCATGAAATCAATTTTGGCTGCTTTATGATGGAATAATTTATTGATTTTCTGTCCCAGGATATTATTTCCATGTTTTTATGATGAAATTAAAGTCTAACAAAGATAAAAGATTAATCAATAGAAATTTAAAGATAAAAAACTAGCATTTTGTCAGCATTTCCTCAGGAGGATATTAATTTTCCCCGTCTCTACATATGTTTCGTTGTGGAAGCAATGAAAATCTCAAATTCTGAAAAATATAAACTTGGAAAGTCTGGGATTCCACAATATCCTGAGGAAAAGATAACTGAAAACAACTGAAGATAGAAAATTAAGCTTTCGATTCTTATATTGTTATTTTTCACTTTGTGGTCAAAAATTTTCAAACTTTTAGACATAAGATATCTCATATTGATAGAATTATAAAATGAAGATGAGTACGATAAAGTTGAAAGTTTATCTTCTAGTAATTTGGAGAACATCCAGGGATCAAGTGGGATGATTCATTTTCATTTATTTGCTTTATCGAAATTTATTTTTTATTTTTTTCAAGACAAAAAATTCGCAGTATTTGAGTTTGTTTTTAGAAAACTTTGTAAATTTCTCAATAGGTATTTTCCCGAAAAAATTACGAAACCAACTCTTGTATTTATCCAAATAAACCTGCTTTTTTCAAAGAATAAAGATCATTCCATGACGATGGATGAAGTGAATCTCCAAGTATGAAATATAAAATATGCAGTACACAGTACACAGTACACAGTATCAAGTATACGGCATATAGTATACGGTATCAAATATAAATTTTCCAAGTATACAGTATAAAGATCAATATAACAGTTAAATTAGTACCAAAAAGGACTCCCGGCGTTGTTACTGGCTTGGATGTTCGAATTAGTTCCTGGGGATACTATATCTGGTTGGAGTTGGATACCAGGAGGCAGAGTGGGGAGGGGACCTCCAGCATTCCCCGTCACGAGGCCTTCGAGAGCAGATCCGGTCTAAACAAAATATGTTTACATGAATCTCTCAATAAACCTTACTTGAACTCTACATTCACAAAAAGAACCTGCTTGGAGAGTAACGACACTGACAACCCCAGTATCGTTCCGGACCACATAGGCTGATCGATGGGAAACTCCGCAAGTTGCGTATCCTAGAAAACAAAAATAAGTTACAAGGAAAACAAATAGACGACTTCCGTCTTTCAAAAATCGTTCAACTAAAATAATCTATAATCTTTCGATTCTTTGGACCCTACAGATCATTTGTTTATTGAAACAACCAGGAAATTTGTAGACTTACCGGAGAGACAAGAGTTATCTACATCGTCACAAATGAGCTCGTTCATGTAACGGGGATAATAGTTGTCTGGCAATTCTCTCCAAGCCCAACAACGCGAACAGAGGATAAGCATCCCACTTCCGTCTGTCGCGATTCCTCTTTTTTCACATGAGAGATTGAATCTTCGACCAATTACTGTAAGATCTGCAGTGGCTTGTCTCCTTGTTCGATGGACATCCTTCCAAATATCTTTGACTTTCTTTTTGATATCTCGTGATTGGTCTTTAGAATCTTTGGGCTCGGAAGAACTTGAGTCGTCATCATCTTCTTCAGATGAATCTTCGTGATGCTTTTTCTTCGCAAAGTTGTATTTTCCACAGTAAGCCGTGGAATTGGCCGTAATCGACGTTATCGTTGAAGCCGGAAGAAGACCGACTTCTTTTAGTTTCTTTTTCAAATATTCTCGACAATTTTTGCATTCTTCTGTTGTACAGGATTTCTGGAAGAAATTTATTATTTTTATGGGTAAAAACAAACTTACATCTACAGGATTATTAGCTACAGTAGTCGGTGGAGAGTCCTCCATCGTCAAGTCTGAAAAGGTGCTCATGGCTTCGTCGATCGATGAAGCTTGGTATCGAGAATCGTACTGTAGACATTCGCTCGTGTTGGGAATCATGTAACATGGACACTAAAACTATTTTGTTCAACAGGGTACAAAAAACTAATTCTAAAAAAGTATTTAAAAACCAATAAAAATTAGTTAAGAAACTTATTTAAGGAAGTGAACTAAACATTTTATGAAATATCTTATTTAATTCCTTATTAAGTAATCCATACCTGTAAAGAAGCAGTGTTTGCTTGCTGTGATTTTACTTCATCGAAAAATAATAAAACAAATAAAAGAACAAAGTTAAACAGAACCTTTTTCATCGTTGAAAAATTTATCGACTAAAAAAAAGATCACCTCGGTGAGCATCGAACTCGTCCAAAATGCGCTTATGCAAAGTGTATTGGAAAATACAACGACCTGATGACAGGAAATTTTTTCGATTTCCTCATCAAAAATAAAAAATAACAGAATTTATCCGATCCAATTGACTAGATCCTTTTCGAACTACAATTAAAAATTTTTTCTATTTCCATTTAATGAAATCATTTAAAATTTTCCCCATTTTTATTTAATAAAAATGTTCTCCAAATTTTCATTTTCTTTATTCAACAGAAATAATTTAAAACTTTTTATTCGATAAAAATAATTTAGTTATTTTGTTGTTTCTTTATCAATTTCTTTGCTTTACGACATTTTTCGGCTCCATCTTCAGCAAAACGAGCTTCCTGAATAATGATCCTTGTCGGTACCAGACGGAAGTTGTAGCTCGGCTGGATAAATTGACAGGCGTAGGATTGAACGTTCAGACAGGAGATCTGTTCTTGAATAAGCCCCGAACGACATTCGTTTTCTTCGCTAAAAACAAGTTTAAAATGATTTGTTATGCAGATTATTATTTTTACGGAGATAAAATTTGAAATGATTTTCTAATAAATTGTCACCATGTGGAATTAAAAAATCTTTTGTATAAATCATCATTTCCATAAAATTTAAAATAACTTTTGTATAATCATCATTCCTACAAAAACTAAAAATTAAAACTATATTTACATAAATTATTATTTTCGTAAAAACCAAAATTATTGTTCATAGTAGTTTTACAATTTAATTTTTCTGGAAAAAAGTAGAAATTATTTTTTTAAATTAAAATTTAAAATTTCTTGATATTAAATAAATATTTTTTAATGGAAATTTAAGTTGTGCTTTTCCATAAAAAGAAATAAATAAATTTTTACATGGAAGTTAAGAAATCTTTTTTATGGGAGTATAAAAATTTCTTATGTGAAATAAAACCCGACCTTGTAGATAGATTAAGTCCCCCGAGGCGGTCATTAATATTGTTCCATGTGTTCTTATTCTGCTTCTCCAAACACTCCTTCAATCGACTGGACAACAATTGAGCCAGAACGGCTTCCTTGTTGTTTTTGAGCAGGTTTTTAGGGAATTTTTCAAGGAATTGTTCTGCAACATTCTCTGGATTAGAGGCGCATTCTGAAAATTTTTTCGTTAATGGTTGAAGGGAAATCGCGATCATACTTTTGAAATCGAAATCCTCTTTGAACCAGAGTTCGACTCGGTCTCTATGCTGGTTCGCAGGGATAAGTTCGATTTGGCGATTTCCTTGAGAGGGGATGAAACTCGTGGCACGAGGGGCCGCTGCAGACAGGATTTGGACAGGGGCTTGAGGAACTTGCGAGGCTTGAGGAACCTGAGGAGCGACCTGTGGTGCCTGAGGAACAACCGGAGGAGGAACTTGAGGGGCTTGAGGAATTTGAGGAACTTGAGGAATTTGAGGAACTTGAGGGGGTTGAGAAAACTGGGGAACTTGAGGGGCTTGGGGAATCTGAGGAAATTGGGGAACTTGAGGAGCGACCTGGGGAGGGACGGCAGGAGGAAAAGCTGGAACAGCAGGGAGAGGGGTCTGGGGTAGGAGTGAGAGTGGTGGAATCGGGGATGAAGCCAATGGGGCTGGGGTGGAGAAAGCGAACGGAGCCAAACTGGGCATCGTCGGGAAACTGAATGTCGGGAAAGTCATAGTTGTGAATACAACAGGAACAACTGTTGGAGGAGCAGGGGTTGATGGAACAACCACTTTTGTTTCTTTTTCTATTTTTCTATTTTTGTGTGGAGATGTAACTTGTTTTGGCTTCACATCTCTATTCTCGGAAATAGCAATGAGATCTTCTATTGGCAAATCCGCAGGCAAATCGAACTTCGTATTAGCGAAGGAATTCTGAGCAACGACATAGGAAAATAATGAAAAAATTATCCACTTCGTCAACATATCGATCTAGAAAACTAATTTTAAAAATCAAAAGAATTAAAACACAAAAATAAAAAAAATAAATTTCGAAATTTTAAGATTAGTAAGTTAAAAATAATCGAAAACCAAAAACTTGTTGCCTTAACTAAACGATTGAAACGTAGATGGAAAAAATAAAGAAGAAGACAAACGAGATTTAAAGAACTTTCAGTTTCTGACCATGCCCGCGGGTGATCCTATCCCCTTTGAGCCGATCTGACAGAAGTCAGCTGAATGGATTTTTTTCGTGGACGGATATTTTCAAGTTTTCCTTCCATGGAGATTAAACAGACCAGCGGTACCGCAAAAGTCGCGCATCTCCTGTGGATTTTCATTTTATCCGGAGTTTTAACACACTTGGGGTAGACAAAAGGAAGATGCATCAGCGACAACTACGAACGAGTTCACCGCCTTAACAATTATCCAGAACAATTAAAATTTTATTTCATGAATTTACACGGGGATACTTTTCGAAACAAGGGGTTGATGATCAGGTTGCTTTTTAGGTCGGGGTTCATTCCTGTTCCCCAAGGAGTTGAGGACAATAGTCTGACCCTTGGGGTTGTCCTCGGGCTGCTCAGCTCCTTGTTGACCCTGTTGCTGAGCATTCGAAGCAGATCTCTGTTTCCTCATCCGCCTTCTGGCAGCAATTAATTCGATTTGTCTCTTCGTCCTGGGGATCCGGATCCTTATGAAACAGCAGACGATGACCACCATCACGGTCAAGACGAACAGTAAAAGGATGAGCAGCATCCAGAGCCGAAGTCCTGGAGCCACGAACCTGTCTAGAGCCGAACTTGGTTGATAATCTCCCATCCTGAAAAGGAAATTCTATTAACCAAAAATTAAAGTTGAAAAAACCTTGACTACAGCTGTCTGAGGGAAGCGTCAAATGCCAGGGGAAATTTCGGGAACAAATCAATGGCCACCAGCTGCCGGACTGGGGTTTCATTTCTTTCCGCCTAAATACACATCCTGTCCAAAATAATTCACACTTTGTTCCCCTGAGGCTACTTTTTCTAGTTTGTATTCAATTTAATTACTACAATTGATTAGTAAATGGATTGCTGACCAAGTGGGAATTGTCGAATATGAGATGCTCTAAATTTATCCAGATTCTTGGATAATTTCACAGTCAAAGGATAAATCGGAAATCTTGGTTTTATTATAATTATTCCTATTCAACCTGTCATGAAATGCGAAATTGGCTCTCAGCACGAATTCCCTGATGATCAAGACACATCAGTTTCCTCCAGATGCGAGTACAAGGAGTCTCTCATCCTCCTCCAGGTGCGAGTCAAAGAGCTCTCTCCGAGATGCGCGTTGAATTTGATCCAAAAACCAGCTGCACAATCGGATATGCTCTATTATTTGGGTTATTCCTTGTTATGAGAGATCTATTATAATATGAATTTGTTATGAACGAATACCTCGTTAATGACTTCCTGGAAGCAAATTTAGACTGGATCAGGAATCACGATAATGATCTTAGTTCACTGGACTCAGCGAGAGTTATCATCAAAAGCTCTTCTTCCCTATAGATAACTTCAAATCAATAAGCTAATCCTTTTTGTTCCTCGATTGTTCCATTTTCTCCAAAGAACGAGTAGTTGGTCTTCTTTGTTCACAATGAAGCTCATCTTTTTCCTTTCTTTCCTGATCGTTCT
>VOSG01000624.1:0-16495 GCA_009761265.1 Halicephalobus sp. NKZ332 | reverse complement strand
TTTCTCATCCACGTCAATCAGCTGCTGTAGTGAGACCTTCAAGTACACCACAGTTGGCAGTGAATTGTTTTCGACAGGTCTTTCGAGATTATTGTAGTCCCTCAGGAGGTCTTCGTACAACCTTCTTTCATGGTAACTACATAAGGAGAAGTCCAACAACCTCAGCAAGATAAAAAGAAAGACCTTGGAGATCTTCCAAGACCGAGAGGACATCTTCAGTAAATAATGAGTAGCGCTAATTTTTGAGTTCCAAAAAATAAAAGATTCAATTTAAAAATCACCTTTCTTTTAAAAAGAAAATATAAAACTATTATATTCTCATAAAAGTTAAAAACTGATTTTTATGAAAATACTTCGAGAAATATTCCCAAAATCTTTCTTCCGAAATTAAAACGTAAAATTATGTGTCTGTATAACTTTGCGGCCTCAAAACCGGTCAATAAACTCTGAAAGTTTCTGGAACTTTATATGGTGTTCCATAATTTTATCCAAACGCCAAAGTAAAGAGACTCATCAACGACCAGTTGCTTTTCTCATTTTTTTGGAACTACTATTGAACTATAAAAACCCAGAAACAGGAAACGTCCCTTTCTTTCGAGAAGAAGATCCGTTCTGAAAATCTCAATTTCCAAAAAGCTCATCTTCAATATTTCCTTGTCAGTTATTTTTGAACCCAATAATGTAAAAATAAATGATATCATTTCCTTTGAGATAAAGTTAATTTTGGAAAATCAGCTAAAGTTGGAATTCACCGTTAAAAATTATAAATGAAGATTATTTTATGACGAATTACTGGAATTTTCGATTGCATGTATTCGTCTCAACTTTTCATCAAATTCTAGAGTGTCTCATTTATTTGATTTTTTATTTTCCAATTTAATGTTTTCGGAAGATCAAGTGGATGTTAAAAAAAGTATCAAAGTGGTTTATTAATTGATCATTTATCGAGACTGAAGTACAATTAGTCTGAATTTTGACCTCACTGCAACTTCGTCTAGTCTGTTCTGGATTCATCAATGATATCTCATTTCTCTAATTAAATTCGTCGAACATTTTTGGTTTCTCTTAAAATGCAGGGATATTCTGGATTAAATTAGAGAAATTCTTATTTGTATAAAACTATTAGGTCGTTCGGATCAAAAGTTCGCTGATATCTGACGACCTCGCAGAAAACCTGAAAGAGCCAGCGAGATGCTATTTTATGTATATTGATACTTATCTAGTTAAATACTGGGTTTTAAAGAAGTACGTTAAGAAATGAATCGAAAAGAGCTCCAGAACTCGATTGACGAGTTTGATCAACGCGTTTTTATCAAATTTGGAGCGTTACTTAGCCATAATGCAATCACTATTCACAAGGATCTCAGAAAATCATTAGACCACCGAGCCTTCATAAAATGGAATGTACAAAAATGGGTCAAACAGATCGAGGAAGGGCGGACCGATATAAATGAGGGTCGTTGAGGAGCCCATAGAATTCATCATGAATCAGAACAAAGAGTAGAGGTCGTCAAGCAGTATCTGGCCGACAACAGGTTGGAGCTTAAGTGTGTTGACTGAGAAAACTGGAATCCCGAAGACTACTCTTTATGGAATTATGATATCGACGAACTTTCGATCCGAATGACCTAACAAAAACAACCTACTTCCTTAGAGTATAACTTTACTATTCTTTCATGATCAAAGAAAATTACATTTCGAAAACTGAAATTAAAGTCTACATCTAAAGTTTTCGAACAGAAAAATTGAATTAATAAGAAAAAAAAATAATAAATTTTAAAAACATTAATTCTTTTTAAGTGGTAAGGTCGAAAACAAATTATTGGCGACTTCAAAAATCAATTTTAAAAAGGAATACATGTGTAATCAATGCTGTCTTCGAAATCCTTTATTTGAATAGTAGGACTATCTGTGGCTTCTTCAGTCCAATACGTGTGTGAAGCTTTCCTACAGTGTTCTTTTTTTTCAGCTAAAAATGAAATAATCATTTATAAATATGCATACTTTACATCCTTACGTGATGTTTCATATTCAATGGAGACGAAAAATATATTTTTGCGAATATTCTGATAAAAGTGAGTAATACACTCTTTATTTATTTGTGTAAACATTTCTTCTAAATCAGGCATATAGTATATTTCACTCTCAGTAGTGTGTTCAGAAGAACCAGCTAGAAACTTTAAATTATAAGAGGTATTGATATGGAAATAAACCTACAAACAGAAACACTCAAGAGAGAGAGTTCTCCAGATTGAGCTGAATTTTTTTCGATATCGCTGAAGATATCAGCATCAATTCTAACCCAAGTCTTCTTTGAACTGAAATTAGTAACCTTAATCCTTCCTGTATCTTTCAGATCAATATTAGAACACTGATGTTTTACGGATAAGTCCAATTGTTCAGAATTATTAGGATCTTTTAAAATAATCTGTGAATGTCTCATAATTGGATGATTCTTGCAATATATCAACCAATTTCCATCATTATCTGTTCCATTATTGTCCTTCTTTATCGAAATGCTCAGAAAAGCATATTGATTTTGAAGGCCATCAAGATCAAACGTTTTTTCCGTTCTAGGATGAATTATTGTAAAAGAATCTTTGGTAGAAACATAATGAACCCCTTTGATCCTACGAGAACCACTACTACTACCAGTTGCAGATCCTAAAAATCTCTCACATTTACTAGTATTAAAGTAAGAACTAATATTAACCTGATAAGATTCCAACTTTCCCATTCTTATTATCTTTGATAAGATTAGAGCAGGTTCTCATCCAATCGATTTGAACTTTGATTTGTTTGGAAAGCTCATTACGGACTTCGACAGAGGGATATTGGTCTATATCAGTCATCTGAAAATATAAACTCAGTACATTGTATATTATTAAGAGAATAAGGGGAATTAGAATTGATATCAGAAAGTATTTCGGTCATGAAATTGGAATGTAAATCGGTGAACATTTGTTGAGGTTGTTAACCAACGAGAACCGGACAGATAAATCTTTAAACAAAAAGCCATCTCTTTAGCTCATTGTAACATTAGTGCAGATATAGAAGGTGGGGCTTAATCCAGTTGATCAGCCAAAACACAATTATAAGTAACGTCGAAGTGTAGAATTCTCAAAATGCTCAGCCAACAGGTAAGAGAAGGTCTTGTTCGCTTTCCATCGGAAATGCTTGTGTAACTAATAAATCTTAGTATGTGCCAATACAGTAAGAGACTACACTTCTCTGGTAATACATGATGCACATCATAACTACCTAATATAATTAGTTTCACCACTTTATCTTTACTATTTCTACATTTATAAAATCTGATTCAGAAAAAAATACGTCAAAACAGAGAAAGCAAACTTTTTACCAATTTTAAGAATGACCTTGAGGATTCCTTCGAATTTTATTGGGTAATTAATGATAATTGATAATATGTCACACAACGGTTGATAATTTATTATTCGATTTACAGCAAATAAATACAAAATCCAAATATTCAGCAAGCTAAATAATTTTAAATATTCAATAATATGGAGAAAAATTATTTAAAAACTTCATAATCTACTTTTTCAGAATAAGATTTTATTGTTTTTGAATCATAAATAGTGAATTCTGAGAGTATATACTAGCATCGTTATATCATTGAATTTTCCAATTGACAAATTAACTTGATCAAAAAAAGACAGAAAGATAAAAAGCAAAATTCGATCGTTCGTTAGGGCTAAAATTAAGCGTTTGTAGTCCATGTTGCGTTTTATTGTTGAATATCATAATTAACTCTCCGAGGTGGGAGTGTAACAAGTACCGCGTTTTGTAGATTTTTAAATTCTGAATCGAATGGTACAAAAAAATTTAAAAACGGACTGGATTTAATATATGAAATATTAAATCGAAAAGTTTTTTACAATCAGGCCAGAAAAAAAATCATAACTTAATTACTAGAAGGCTTAGGAAGATGCTAGTAGGTGGATTATAACTAGCACTGAAGCATCTATGAAATATATAAGAACTGTGAATTTCAGCTATTTTCAAAGATAGTTATGAAACATTTCTCATAACCCTCAACATCGTTTTTAAATAGGAATGATGTTGGGAGTGATGAAGAATTCATCATATCTTGGTTCAAAGATAGCAGAAAATCATAGTTTAACTATTATTTGATAGAGATTTAAGTGCACTTCATAATCCACTTCTTAACTTCTTCCTATGTCTCTTAGTAATTAAGTTATAAATTTTTTTCTGGCCTGATTGTAAAAACATTTTCGATTTAATATTTCATATATGAAATCCAGTCCTTTTTTAAATTTTTTGTACCATTCGATTCAGAATTTAAAAATCTACAAAACATGATACTTGTTACACTCCCACCTCGGAGAGTTAGGATCGTATAATATCAAAGTCGATATCGTTTACATACTCTTTTATTTGGATCTGGAGAACCTTTTCGGTATTAGTTCTATACCTAATTGGATGCTGGACACAATGTTTTTTCTCCTTTCCAGCTAAAAATAGAACAATTATTTGAATATCGATTCAATTTATATACTTACAGTCTGTTTTATAGTTGATGGAAACATAAAACATGTTACTTGGAATATTAAAGGATTTCTTTTCGTTTTTCCTGATTAGAAGATATTTTGGCTCTTGTCGAGCTTCTGTATGTTGAGCTACATTTTCCTCAATTATGTTAATTTCGTCAGCATCAATTCTGACCAAAGTATCTATTGAACTGCCATTGACAACTTCGATTTCTTCCTTTCCTAATGTAGGGATACCATAACCACTCTTAATAGTTGTGCCGAGATTAGTATCAGCAGTATTCTCTTTTTTGTCATCAGAGATCATCTTGTAATTAATCATATTAAAGTTGAACTCCATTTTATACGTAAATACAATAGTAAGATTTTCATTAGTCCCAATGGTGTTTACTTCAATTTTGAAAATTCCGTTTTCATCAACTATTAATGAAATGGTTATATTCACATCTCCGGCGGGCTTTTTTGGGATTTCCTTTACCTCAATGTCTCCAATATAAGCATCTTCGTCAATGTCGTTAGAAAGTCCTTCGTAGATCTAGAAATTATTATTTTAAAGGAATTATAAATTCAAATCATACAGGAATCTTGATAGAAGGTTGATTATCCTCTGTTGTCTTCTGTTCTATTATCTTATTAACAGGCAATGAAGAATTATGCTCTAGGATTGCCTTAAAGTTATTTTTCTTATCTTCAATTCCAATGGACAAAGGAAGAGCATCTTTAATCTCCAGATTCTTAATCACTGGATCTTCTGAAACACCCAGAAGTTTAGCTGCATAAACAGTTGCTCCTTTAGCGATAGCTTCATCTCCACTAATTGTTTTTAATGGAGTTTTTCCTGGGAATATATCCTTCATAATCTTCTCAACCAGCTTCATCTTTGAAGCTCCACCAACGAGGAGCACATGGTCAATATTCTCGGGATCAATATCGATTTTGATTTTAGCATCTTGTAGGGTACTTTCACAGCATTTTTTGATTTTGTCCTGGAGATGTTGAGATTTCTCTTCAAATTCCTTTCTCGTTATTTCTTTATTCTCTGCATCAGGATGAATGCCACTCAGGAGAATTGTTTCCGATTCAGTTTGGGTAAATGATTCTCTAGCTTCAGTGGCAATTTTCATTATTTTATACCGATTTTTTGATTTATCCATTAATTCATTAACTTTATCATCTCCCAGTTGTTTCCGTAGTCGTTTTTCAATTATTTCGGCAATGACTCGGTCAAAATCTCTTCCTCCTAGATGAGTGTCGCCTCCTAGAGCAATGACCTTGTAAACACCGTCTTCAATTCTCATGATAGTAACATCAAAGGTCCCTCCACCAAGGTCGAAGATGAATACAGAATTTCCCTCTTTTAGCTTTTTTCCTCCTAGTTCCAATCGGTAGGCCAGAGCAGCAGCCACAGGTTCAGACAGAATGTGTTTGACATTGATCCCTGCTGCTTTAGCAGCTTCCATTGTCGCTCTCTTCTGATCCATATTGAAGTAAGCGGGAACTGTAATTACTGCTTCCACATCATCTTTGGTCACATTTAGTCTTCGACAGACATCATTCAGTAAAGATTTCAAAATATCGCTCGAGACTTTCTCCGGTGGGATTAGCTTTTTTTCTCCTCTATGAACACTAGTAAAATATGCTTTACTATTTTTTGATCCAGGGTCACCAGTAACTTTGAATGGCCAAATGTGTTGAAATTGTTTGGTCATCGGAGAGTCAACATTCTGTGCCAAAAGTCGCTTGGCATCAAAGAGGACATTCTGAGGATCTACACCAGATTTTTCAACGGCCATCTTTCCAATGCAGTTTTCTTTAGGAGAATAGTAAGCATAGGAAGGAGTAAGACGGGTACCTGTAGCAGATTATAGTTAATAAAGTTTATTACCCACAAACTCACCTGCTTCATTTTCTACCAACTCAACCTTCTCCTGCTCCCAAATTCCAACAGCAGAGTTGGTCGTTCCAAGGTCGATTCCAATGGCTATTTTTCTCATTTCGGAAATAAGTTTAAAAAATGTAGTTTTTATGTGCTAAAATAAACTCTTATTAGAATAATTCACTTATTCTTTCTACAACTAATCGTTACACATTAGCTGTTTCAAAGAAACTGAATTATCTATAAAACAGTCATCAAAAGATGAATAGAACGAGAGAATCGCATTTTATAGGATTAATTTTGTTCTTTTCGAGAATTTAATATTCTGCTCCATCGCATTTTATCGAGAATTCTAGAAGTCATTAGAATATGGTAAACCCAGTATTCAAATAGAATACCTAGATAACAATAATTAACGATAGGTATTCGTAAAGCTCAGAATCGAGCCATGACCTATTACTTCAGAAATCGAGGTTCGAAGAAAAAGATTTAGGAAGCAAATATAGAAAATGAGATCAGCTAAATTGTAACTAAGTTGAAAAAGTCTAAGTGAGAGAATCCAGAAATTTGAAAATCAACGCTCAATTCTGGTCTCAGATTTGGGGTCTGTGGGGTTTTTTGTTCTATTCTAAATATTTTCTCAATTATTAAGACAATGATATTTTCATATCAAAAATACAAAATAACCTAAGACAGCTCTTAAGATTTTTTATCTTATACATACTATTATTCCCTTACAGAAGACATCTACTTTTCTCTTATCCATATTATTAGCACCTGATATCACAATTTAACATATTGATTGTAAAATCTCAACTTTATTATCCACCCAGTTAAAATCCTCGAGATATATGATTACATGATTAAAATTAGATAAAAACACTGCTAGTTGAGATTGGCAGTTGTTTTCTATTATCCTAGTTGGTTGGAGCTGCTGTGGAAGATTAATAGGAGATATTCATTGTTAGGATCAACACAAGAAGAAAAGCAACAGGGATTTCGTCAAACTCAAGCTGGAATTCATCAAGTGATTTATTAACCTATTTCGAAGAGCTTAGATTGTGTAGGTTAGGGAAGTTGGTATTTTGGATTTCCACTTTTACCGTATATCGAGGGATTATAAATTTAGTAAAATGATAAGAAAATAATCACAATTGATCTTGGAGTGAAATGTGATAAAAATATTATGGAATATAGGTGATTTTACCACTCTTATCTTTTTCCTTTCATAATTTTAGTTTCGAGAAGAATATTTTTTGGAATAAAAAAAACCTATTCAAAATAATTTTCTCAACTCGAATAAATTCAATCTCAAATCTGGACAACTAACTTTTATATGAAGTAGATAAACACAGTTATAAAAAATATTTCGATCAGATAAGTTGTCCGTTCGATCGTTTTTTCAGCGATGCGCAACAAATAACAGTGATTAAACTACTCTGAATGAATAAGACCAAGTTTATTTTATCTTAATCTCTTGAATATTTTTTTATCAAGATTAATATATCTGAAATGTAAATTTGAAGTAGAATTTAAACTGAAAAATATGAGATCGAAAATATTTGTTAAAAAGACGATTAATTTTTATTTTTCTTTAGAAATCCAGTTCAACTATACTGCTTTGATTTTATAAACTTTATAAGTCTCCGATTTATGTAAAAAAACATTGATACTTTCAATGTAACAACCACTTGTCTTGCTCCTTTAAACTTAAATTTCGTGACTGAAATTGCTTTTCTCATTTTTCTTTTCTATGTTCACCTTGAAATTCAGTGATCTTCACTGATCTTTCGAAAAAAATCTCTGATTGAAATAATTGCAAACAACTGTTAATTTCAATATTGCAAATTTTCTATCTTGCTTATCCTTCGAAGAGCTTTGTATATTAAAAGTCGTTTACTGATGAAGTGTGGAAAATAAAATTATGTACTTAATTAAATAAAAAAATAATAGGAGACAATTTGAATGAGTCATCGCTAGTTAACGAGATTGGTTTTTATGTTCTCTAGATTATATTCTAAAATGTTTCAGTTCTGATCTGACATAGCTTTTTTTCATAGAATCGGACTCGGGGGATTTAAATCAGTGACGCTTTTATGTAATATGACTTTTCTATATTTTGAAAATCATCCGTTTTGAGAACCTTTAGAGTCATTTAGCATAAAATAATTTATTTAATAATAGCTTTTAATTATGAGATGAAAAATATAGACTATTAATTATTTCATCTACTGTATCAAAATATTTGAGAACAGTATCTTCCTTACGAAAGTTCTTCAGTTCAATATCTACTTCTTGATACCTTACGCAGTTCCAATGATTTATGAGAAAGGAGAACGACTACTAAGGATCTAAAAATAGGAGTGTATCGAAATTCGTTTCTCATTCTACTTTGTGTAATATTGCTGTAGAGATTTCCTTTCACATGATTCACAGAAAATATTGTGAAGGAAATAACAGAAACTATAAATAGTGATTTTATCCTTTCGCTAGATTTATTTTCTATTTAGTGATCAAATATACATAGTTTAGAGAATTTAAACTTTGTCCTTAAATATATCTTTGCCTTTATCTAATATTAATTGTCATGTTACTGAGTTGTTTAGAAACTTTTATTTTACTAAACAATAGAATTTTAAAAATATTATTTTCAGAAGATGGCCTCGAATTTTGAATCCGTCTTCAGTGAAGAAGTCGAGACTCATGTTGAATCCATCCAACACCCTATTGTCTGTGGTATTACTAAGGATTATGGTGGATTCAAAATTAATATTTATGATGTCAGAACAAAGAAAGATTCTGATGATTCTCTACCTAAGGATAAACCCATCCAGGAAATTATTGATGAATTAGCTACTAAATATGAAGATAATATTGGGAAGATTGTCGTATATGAAAGTTGTTTAAAGCTAGATCAATTTGAAAAGTTCAGAAAAGAAAATTTGGAGAAATACGGTGATTTAGTCTATTTTGTTATAAAAGAGGAACTGGATTTTGATCATTATTTGGAATTAAAAGCTGAATATTTTGTTAGAGAAATGATCATTTTAATTAATTACGAGGATACTATTTTGTATCAATGCACAGGAGCTGTGGAAGGAAGAGTAATATGGAAAGAGATGGATAAGAGAGAATATGGATTCATTGAATGTGTTGATTTAGAGTATGCTGCAAGGATGTTCTGTCTCAAAGTGGACCAAGTTCATCTTGTTTTTGGAGACAGTCAAGAGAAGGTTGATTCATTGTATGGTTCTGAGTTATACAAATATGGTTTCAAAAGTGTTAATTACTTAAAAGAGATATGTAACGAATGGCAGGAAAAAGAAGTAACATTAACCCTTGCAAGATACTTGGTTTCTGATCCAGATGTTACTGTGTTGGTTAAAACTATTTCATCTTACCGAAGTAGCAGCTTTCATAATTTCACAATTCAAGACTGTGGTTTTATCCATGTCCCGAAACTAGTGAAGGAATATGAATCAAGAACAGATATCATGGGAATCGACCTCGGGTCAACTAGATCTGTCTTGGCTGTTTCGAGGAATAGAGAAATCCAAGTTGTTCCCTTCGACAACTCTTCTCCTGGAGAACTCTGGACGGAATCTGTGGTCTCATTTGATAGAAAAAAACCGATCATTGGGAAAGCAGCAGTGGAAAGGCTCAGAACGAAACCTGATTGTGTCATTTTCGATATGAAACTTCTTTGGAGTCAGTTCTGCTATTGGAACAAATCAGAACAGTCAATATGGCCTTTCAATTTAAGGTTTAAAGAAGGACAGCCATGTTTGGAGTCAATGACCTCTGAGGGTTTGAAGACGTTCTCTCTTCCAGATGTTAATAAAATCTTCTTGGAACAGATGAAAGAAGCAGCGAGTAAATATCAGCATGATTTCAATAATGGAGGATCTGTAAGAAAAGCATTCACAGTTCTAAAACACTACTTATTAAGAATATTAGTGAATAGATATAGGAATGATTTCAATGATGGAAAATTTTTGAAAAAAGCAGTTATTACTGTCCCACAATACTACTCATTACTGAGATATCCACATCCTTTAATTTCCAGTATTATTGAAACAGCAAAGTTGGCTAATATTGAAGTGATTGACATTATCGAAGAAACTCATGCTGATTTGCTCTATTACTTGTCTAATGAGGAATATTTTAAAATGATTAAAGATAAAAAGAAAATCGCCATCTTCGACATTAGAGGAGGAATTTGCAGTTGTAGAATTTATGAAGTTTCAGAGTACAAGGACAAAAGATATGCAACTTGTGTGGGAGAAGTGTTTGAACTTGCTGATGAAGATTGCAAATATCTTGGGACAGGCATTGACGATATAATTATGAGAAAACTAGAAGAATCAATCCCAGAGGACTCAAGAAGTAATCTCAAACTGAGAACTCTAGAAGCAGCCAAGAAGATCAAATACGAGCTTTCTTCGAAGGAGAAGACTGAGTGAGTGACATTTTTATTCCAATCAATGAGAAATGTGTTTCAGGTGTCATTTATCGGAAATAGATCTATCACTTGAAGGAACTGTTGAATTGACGAAGGAATGGTTTGAGGGAGAGTTAGAAGATTATTTTAAGAATTACAAATTATACTACGATACATTCATACAGTGTCCACTTCCATATCAAATGCAGCATCGAAGCAGACACCAACCGAAAGATATGAAATCATTTTCTTCATTAAATGATATAGATATTGTGTTCTTAGCTGGAGGCACATGTACAATCCCTTTTGTTCAAAGATGGATTGGAGCACAATTTCCCAATGCAAATATTGTCATAGATGGACAATTAGAAACCATCACAGCCACTGGAGCTGCCATCCACGCTCTTCAAGTTCTCAGTGGAGAAGTCCAGCCTTATATTAAACCTATACAACACCCTATTGCTTGTGGTATTACTAAGGATGATGATGAATTCGAAGTCAATATTTATGATGTCAGAACAAAGGAGGAGGATGATTATCTTCGATCTAAGGATAAATCCATCCAGGAAGCTGTTGATGAGTTAATTACGAAATATAGAGATGATGTTGGGAAGATTGTCGTAGATGAAAGGTGTCTCAATGCAGATCAATTGGAATATTTCAAAAAAGAAAATTTGAAGAAATACGGTGATCTAGTCTATGTTGCTACAAAAGAGGAACTGGATTTTGAATATTCTTTGGAGTTGAAAATTGAGTATTGTGTTGGAGAGTTGATTATTTGTATTTGGCGGGATGTGATAATTTCTTTATATGAATGCACAGAAGTAGTCGGAGGAAGAATCGTATGGAAAGAGATAAATAAAAGAGAACATGGATCCACTAGACATGTTGATTTAGAGTATGCTGCAAGGATGTTCCATCTCAAAGTTGATCAAGTTCATCTTGTTTTTGAAGAGAGTCAAGAGAAGATGGATTCATTGTATGGGTCTGGATTGTACAACTATGGTTTCAAAAGTATCAATTTTATGAAAAATTATGATGAAAGATATGAATATGAATCTAGATACAGAAATAGACATAGACATAGATATGAATATGAATATGAATCTAGATACAGAAATAGACATAGACATAGATATGAATATGAATATGAATATGAATCTAGATATAGATATAGATATGAAGAATTAGCAGAAAAACCGCTGTTTCTTGCAAGACATTTAATTTCTGACCCAGGCATTCCTGTGTTAGTTAAAACTATTTTATTTGACCGAAGTGGCATCGCTTACGATTTCACAATCCAAGACTGGGGCTTCATCCATGTTCCGAAACTAGTGAAGGAATATGAGTCAAGAACAGATGTCATGGGAATCGACCTCGGAGCAACTAGATCTGTCTTGGCTGTCTCGAGGAGTAGAGAAATCCAAGTTGTTCCCTTCGACAACTCTTCTCATGGAGACCTCTGGACGGAATCTGTGGTCTCATTTGATCAAGAGAAACCAATTATTGGGAAAGCAGCGGTGAAAAGACTCAGAACGAAACCTGATTGTGTTATTTTCGATATGAAACTTCTTTGGAGTCAGTTCTGCTATTGGAACAAATCAGAACAGTCAATATGGCCTTTCAATTTAAGGTTTAAAGATGGACAGCTATGTTCGGAATCAATGACTTCCGAGGGTTTGAAGACATTCTCTCTCGCAGAAATCAACAAAATCTTCATAGAACAGATGAAAGAAACAGCGAGTAAATATCAGCATGAATTCAATCATGGAGGATCTGTGAAAAAGGCAGTCATCACTGTTCCAGAATATTTCTGGTTTGGTAGTGTTCTCAGTTCTTTAATCTTCAGTGTTATTGAAACAGCAAAGTTGGCCAATATTGAAGTGATTGATATTATCGAAGAAACTCATGCTGACCTTCTCTATTACTTGTCTGATGAGAAATATTCTGAAATGATTAAAGATAAAAAGAAAATCGCCATCTTTGATATCGGAAGAGGGCCTTGTAATGGTAGGATTTATGAGATTTCAGAATACAAGAACAAAAGATATGCAACTTGTGTGGGGGAAGTGTTTCAGCCTGTCGATAAAGATTGCAAGTATCTTGGGAGAGACATTGACGATATAGTTATGAGAAAACTAGAAGAATCAATTCCAGAGGACTCAAGAAGTAATCTCAAACTGAGAACTCTAGAAGCAGCCAAGAAGATCAAACACGAGCTTTCTTCGAAGGAGAAGACTGAGTGAGTGACATTTTTATTCCAATCAATGAGAAATGTGTTTCAGGTGTCATTTGTCAGAGATCGATTCATCTCTTGAAGGAACTGTTGAATTGACTAGAGAATGGTTTGAGGAAGAATTAGAAGATTATTTTAAGAATTACAAATTATACTACGACACATTCAAAACATATTCGTTTCCATTTCAAAGGAAATTCAGATGTAAACAAGAACAATCAGACATAAGATGGCTTACCCCATTAAACGATATTGATATTGTATTCTTAGCAGGAGGTACATGTAGAATCCCTTTTGTTCAAAGATGGATTGGAGCACAATTCCCCAATGCAAATATTATCATGGATGGACAATTAGAAATCATCACAGCCACTGGAGCTGCCATCCACGCTCTTCAAGTTCTCAGTGGAGAAATCGAGCCTTATATTAAACCTATTCAATACCCTATTGCTTGTGGTATCACTAAGGATGATTATGGATTCCGAATTAATATTTATGATGTCAGAACAAAGAAAGATTCTGATGATTCTCTACCTAAGGATAAACCCATCCAGGAAATTATTGATGAATTAGCTACTAAATATGAAGATAATATTGGGAAGATTGTCGTATATGAAAGTTGTTTAAAGCTAGATCAATTTGAAAAGTTCAGAAAAGAAAATTTGGAGAAATACGGTGATTTAGTCTATTTTGTTATAAAAGAGGAACTGGATTTTGATCATTATTTGGAATTAAAAGCTGAATATTTTGTTAGAGAAATGATCATTTTAATTAATTACGAGGATACTATTTCGTATCAATGCACAGAAGCTATGGAAGGAAGAGTAATATGGAAAGAGATGAATAAGAGAGAATATGGACTCGCTGAACGTGTTGATTTAGAGTATGCTGCAGAGGTGTTCTGTCTCAAAGTGGACGAAGTTCATCTTGTTTTTGGAGATAGTCAAGAGAAGGTTGATTCATTGTATGGTTCTGAGTTATACAAATATGGTTTCAAAAGTGTTAATTTCATTAAGGAGATAGAGGGAGAATGGAAACATATAACATTAACCCTTGCGAGACATTTAATTTCTGATCCAGGCATTCCTGTGTTAGTTAAAACTATTTTATTTGACCGAAGTGGCATCGCTTACGATTTCACAATCCAAGACTGGGGCTTCATCCATGTTCCGAAACTAGTGAAGGAATATGAGTCAAGAACAGATATCATGGGAATCGACCTCGGATCAACTAGATCTGTCTTGGCTGTCTCGAGGAATAGAGAGATCCAAGTTGTTCCCTTCGACAACTCTTCTGCTGGAGACCTCTGGACGGAATCTGTGGTCTCATTTGATGGAAAAAAACCGATCATTGGGAAAGCAGCAGTGAGGAGACTCAGATCAAACCCAAATTATGTTATATTCGATGCCAAATCTATTCTCAGTGAGAGTAATCGGGCGCATATTTCGCGGAAATCGGTATTAAATTTCATGATCGTTTTCAAGCAAGGGTGGTGGTGCATAGAATCAATGACTTCAAATGGTGTGAAAGGATTTTCTCTTGCAGAAATCAATAAAACCTTCTTAGGATGGATGAAAAAAGCAGCAAGTGAACATCAAAGTGAATTTAACAATAAAGAACCTGTGAAAAAGGCAGTTATCACCGTCCCAAGATATTTCGATAAACACACAAAGCCAGAGATCATGATTCCCTATGCTATTGAAGCAGCGAAGTTAGCCAATATTGAAATAATTGACATTATCGAAGAGACTCATGCTGACCTTCTCTACTACTTTTCTAAAGGGGAACATGCTGAAAAGATCAAACCTGATATGAATATTGCCATCTTGGACATTGGAGGAGGAACGTGTATTTGCAGAGTTTATACAATTTCAGAACAGGAAGGGAAAATATATGCAACTTGTACGAGTGAATCATCTGTACATAGAGATTATGATAGTCAGTATTCTGGGAGGAGTATTGATGATATAATTATTAAAAAACTAGAAGAATCAATG
Organism: Halicephalobus sp. NKZ332; assembly: GCA_009761265.1. Lineage (NCBI taxonomy): Eukaryota > Metazoa > Nematoda > Chromadorea > Rhabditida > Panagrolaimidae > Halicephalobus > Halicephalobus sp. NKZ332. The sequence goes on along the minus strand of VOSG01000624.1, from coordinate 1,413 downwards.
CTAAAAGAATTAAATTCAGGAGAGTCAACTTTAGCATTAATCCCAGCGAAATTGATAAATGATGTGAAACTGAAAACATTGGAAGAGGCCAAGAAAATCAAATGTCATTTGTCTGTGGAGGAGAAGATTGAGTGAGTTTTTATTTTGATTAGTAATGAAATCTTATGTTTCAGATTCGGCTTGTCGGAAATTCATCGATGCCTTGAGGGAACAGCTGAGTTCACGAAAGAGTGGTTTGAAGGGGAATTACGTACTCGTTTTAAAGATGAATTAAAGTTCGACATGTTCAAATACTATCCAATTCCTACTCAAAAAGAGATTCGATGTGAAAAGAAAGAGGAATCTCCTGAACTGAAGCATTCATTGAATGATGTGAAGTTTGTGTTCTTAGCTGGAGGCACATGTAGAATTCCATTTATTCGAAAGTGGATCGGAGAACAGTTTCCCAAGGCAAAAGTCATCTTAAAAGACAAACCAGAGAAGCTGGAGATAATCACAGCCACTGGAGCTGCCATCCACGCTCTTCAAGTTCTCAGTAAAGAAGTGGAGCCCTACATTAAAATTAATGAATCTCAAACCAATAAACATGGCCGCCATTATAAGCAATCAGATGAGAAACTAGATGAAGAAAACATGGATTGGTGTGACGATTTAAGCCCAGAAGAAGAAGACATCGGTTCTGGTGATAATTCATGTTCCGATGAAGAAGATATATCAACAGAATACCAAGAAATATCGGAGTCTCATAGTTATGTCTCTAATGAAAAAGACAATGATCCCAGTAGTGGTTCTATTTTTATCGGAAAGGATACAGCTGACCGAAGTGAAGTCAATGTTCTTCATCAGTCAGAAGTCATCAGAGGCGAAGAAATAGAAGCTGATATTCATGAAACTGATTTGCAATCTCAATCAGAAACTGAACCACATATCCAGAGTATTGAAAAGAGAGACGATAATCTTAGTGATTGTCCAAATTCTAGTAAAGAAATTGCTGTCGAAGACAGTCAAACAGTTAATAATTCTGAAAGAAACCAACAGAATAGCGAAACTGTTTCAGAACAATCTAAAGAAGTGCTGTCTAAAGAAAAGTTTTTGCTACCGTAGTTGACGAATATATATAGGTAATAAAATAATGATTTGTATTTTTGTTTCAACGTATAATTCTAACAAAAAGTATAAAATATCTACATAAGAAACATAAGTGAACCACAAAGAAATACTTTTCATCCTCAATTTCCTCAATCCAATTTCCAATCTTAATACTTTTAAATTTTTCAAGAGTAATTTTCAAACATATTAATTTATTCCGAATCACTTTAAACTAACATTAGTATTTACAAAAAGTAAGAATTGAGTAAATGGCAGTATAATATTTGCGTCAAATTACAAGAAGAATAGAAATTATTTAGTGGG
>VOSG01000623.1:0-16556 GCA_009761265.1 Halicephalobus sp. NKZ332 | reverse complement strand
GGATGATTAGATTGTCTCTTGTCTGTTATTTACTATCCGATAAATCTTACTCTAATCCTGTTTCTCTCGCTCTCTCTCGGACCTCCACGACGCAACAAGGAGATACTGATGTTAATATCATTTCGGTTAATGAATTTAGTTAATTCCATAATGACTTTAGTAACACATATTAAGGCGAATCTTTTATATGAATATAGTATGCAGCAATTAAATGAAAGATGGATTTAACATTTGTTATTTTTGAATTGACAGAATAAATCTATAAATGCATACCTTGTAATGAGTAACAATGCGAAATATATCATCTTGTTTTTCATTCAGTTGATTTTCCTTCATAGTAACTCCATAATGGTAATCGGTTCCAGATGTAGATATGTAAATTCTTAGTATTGCAGATGCATCTTGAGAGTATCCTTCTGATGTGAGGTTCTCTTCTTTGAAAATCTGCTCACTAAACTTTCCAAAATAATCTTGAACTGATACCGGAGGACTGCCAAATTCATTAGAATGCTTTAGATATTTAGAGAGCATGCTGATTGGGCTTGTCCATTCCATATATGGATTTAGCTCTTGGATTTCTTTATAAAGATCATTTAATTTCTTTACAAAATATGTGTATAAATCTCCCTCTTTACTTAATATTTGAGAAATAAAGTTACTGTGCTGACTTATAGGTAATTGATTCTATAATCTTGTATAATTATATTATAATTTAAAATAGAAAAATCAACCTTATAAGCTTTAATAACTTCAGTGAGACAAGCAATATCGTTTGATCCTGAAATGTCTTTCAAAGCAGTAAAACTTAGATCTGTTGCAAGTTTCCTTGCTCCTTTTAGCAATTTTACACTCTCATCTCCATACTCATAAAAAACTCGTTTCAACCGGTCATATTCTCCAATACTCATGTTAGAGAATAAATTCTTTCCATTGATCACAATAGTGGATAAGTCAGTAGTTTCAAATGCATCCTTAAGAATATCGTCCACATGTTTTCTGTGCTCACTATAACACAATCTTTCATTCTGACCGTTCGAGAAAGTATCAATATCATTAATAAAGTTAGATGCTTTTTCTACAATAAATTGGACTCTTTTTTTTACTCGATTTTCATCATCTACTCCATGTGTTTGGACTTTTGTCCATTTCTTTTCCAAATCTAACATTTGTTCATTTAATTTCTGTTTTTCTTCTTTTGTATTGAACATTATCATATTAATTTCCAACTTGTACTTACGAGCTTTTTCAGCTTTCTCGATATTCTGATTGATTTCTTTAATCTTTTTGTCATAACTGTCTTTGTCAATCTCGTTCTTATGGAATTTGGAATCCAAATCTGCTTTTTCAATTTTCCATTCTTCCAAATTTTTTTCTTCACTAAGTTTTTTTTCTATTTCATTACTTTCTTCTACAAATGAAACTTCTGTAGAGTGATCGGAACTACTTTTGAAAAAATATTCTTTCCTATGATTTTCGCAGTTAGCTTCCACTTTAATTATTTCTTTCTGATCTTCTTCTGGTATTGTTCCCGTCAGTTCTTGAAATTTTAGTTGATGAAGTTTTTCTGAATCTTTCTTTGCATCTGATGACATTCCAAAAGTAATGGGGATAGCTTTGGACAAGGTCTCACGTATTCCATCATTCATAACCTTCCGAATTTCTGTTTCTGTAATTTCACTTTGATCCTTAATTCCTCCATACTTTTTTAACCAGTTTGTAGCAGATTCCACATGTTTTTCCGGAGACATTGTTACAATACTTTTCAATTCTTTCTCGAATTCTGTTTTTTGATCAATCATGATATCGTTTTTATAATAATCAAAAATTGCTTTCATTTGTGTTAGACTTGGATTCTTTTTAATTTTCTCAATTTTTCCATTATGATTTCCAATACTTCCTTCGATACTGTTGAAAGTTTTCAGCCCTTTTTCCATAACTCCCTTAATTTCTTCAGGATTTATATTTTTAATATGTTTTAGTGTTACCGTTTTGACATATTCTAGATATTCTTCTGAAGACATTTCTCGACTACTATTTAGTTCGTTTTCGAATTCACTTTTTTCGTTATCATTCATATTCTTTGCATATTTATTGAAAACTGCCTTTTTCTGTGCTTCAATTCGATTCTTCCCAATTTCATCCTTCTTTATTGTGAGATCCTTAATTTTGCTTTCCAATTCAGATAAGGTTTCTTTCCTTCCGTTTTCCATAATATTCTGGATTTCTGTATCATTTACAGTTCTACCATACTTCCTTAGCACTTCTTCAGTATATTTTATACGTTCTTTCGGAGGTTTCATCGGGTTATTGATTAGTTTACTTTCAAATTCTTTTTTTAGATTTTCCAGGATCTTCTCCTGATATTTTTTAGAAATTGCTTTCATATTAATTGCACTATGTATCTTTTCAATTTCTTTGATTTTTCCAGTAAAATTTCCACTTTGATTATAAGCTCTGGGGTGAATTTTGATTTCACTCAGTTTACCTGGACTAATGACCAACCCATCATCTGTAAATTGTACTTTAACTTTTGTTTTTTTAACAAGCTCAAAGAAAGTAGTTCTTTTCTTAATTTGTCTGATATTCTTGATGAAACAAATCTTTTCATCTAGCTCTTTATATTCATTAGCCATTTCTTTAGCTTGTGTTCTAGCTTCGTCAGAAGTAAGAGAATTGACGATTTGATTGATATCTTCAATGATTTCTTTCAATTCTGGATTCTTTTGATGTTCCCACCAATAATGAGAACTAGAAATTCCTTTCAAGTCTGGCAAGAAATAGAAATCGGTTTTGCATACAGAAAGATGTTCTTCATAATCAATCAAGGACTCCAGTTGAATTTCTATTTGTTTGTGTAATTCTTCTGAATCCTCAAGTTCTTTGTAGATGTTGAAAATATCTTCGCGGAAAAACACAAAAGCAGATTTGTAGACTTTATTGTTGATTGGATCATTGCGGTCTAAGCTGCGAATTGAAGGTAATAAATATTGTTTGATTTGTGTTGGCAATTTTAGAAATAATTCAGTAAATTCCTTTTTTGTTTGACTCCAGGGCTGAAGTTCATCTGTCTTTATAACTCTACAAGCTCTTATGTACTCGAAGGTCGCCCACATAAGATCAGATACACATTCATTCGTATAAAAACGAGGACTGCCTGAAAGAACAGCTACTTCACGTAAGAATTTGAAGAATAATTCTCTCCGTTCTTGAATTTCTTCAGGAGAAGGTATTATGACAGAATCTCTCCACCAATGATGAGCAATGGGAATGTCTTCTAAGTTTGGTAACTTGTGATAACTGTTAATTGGCTCATGGAGATCATCTTCATAAATTCTTAAAGTTCCTAACTTTTTTTTCACTTCATTTACCAAATCTTGAGAAGACTCAAATTGTTTATACACATCAAAGATGTCTTCCTGGAGAAATGTAAGAGCAGATTTATAGATTTTATTACTGACTGGATCTTCGTAATCTAGGCTTTGAATCGCAGGTAACAAATACTTTTTGAGCTTTCCTAGTGACTCTGGAAATTTATTAACAAATTTTGTTTTCTCTTCATCTTTCCAGAGCATTAACTCATCTGTTTCCGAGAGTCTCCGGGCTTTGGCGTAATCGAAAATTGTTTCCATAAAATCTGTAATATGCTCATCAGTAGAACTGTAAACATCACATTTCAAATCTACTACTACTTCCAAGCTGTTAATGAATATTTCCCTGAACTCTTGAATTTCTTCAGGTGTAGGTCTTTGTTGAACGTATAGTTTGATGTTTGACTCATTCATCTAAAATTATTTAACAGTAGTAAATTTAGCATTGGGCTAATAGTGGAAACGAAAATAAGTGTATATAGTACCAACTATAGATTTTTACATGAAATCTCTTTCAAATAATTAATTTAATATCAAAAATATGAACCATATAATTATAAAATAGCAATTTACTATCCTTAGGTTATTATGGAATGACGCACAACTGATTTCACAAAAATAGCATAAAATTTAATCGAAATAATATTAACATCAGTATCTCCCGTTTTTATTGATGAATTTGGCTAATTCCACAATAGCTTTAGTTAAACATGTTAAGGAGAATTTTTTATATTAATGTGGTATATAGTAATAAAATAAAAGATTAATTTAATATTTGTTATTTTTGAATTGACAGAATAAATCTATAAATGCATACCTTGTAATGAGTAACAATATGAAATATATCGTCTTGTTTTTCTTTCAATTGATTTTCCTTCATAGTAAATCCATAATGGTAATCGATTCCAGATGTAGATATGTAATTTCTTAGTATTGCAGATGCATCTTGGGAGTATCTTTCTGATGTAAAGTTTCCTTGTTTGAAGATTTGTTCACTAAACTTTCCAAAATAATCTTGAACTGATGCCGGAGGACTGCTAAATTCACTAGCATGCCTTAGATACTGACAGAACATACTAATTGAACTTGTCCATGTCATATAAACACTTTTTTGTTGAATCAATTGTTTGATTTCTTCATACTGATTATTTAGTTCTTTCACAAAAGCATTATATAGGCTTCCTCTATCTTTAGAAACTTGAGAAATGAAATATTCATATAATTCTTTGGATGACTTTTCCTGTAATTAATTCTTTAAGCTATTTTGTAATTTAAAACACAAACTTTGTTATTATTTATAGTGTCGTTGATAAAAGTAGTATTTATGGAATTCGAATCTGCTAATGTTGTATTCTGTGATTTTTTTGCCTGTGCAGCTAACATATCCTGTAATCAATTTCCCATTTCGAAAACATGTATTTGAACTAACAAACCTTATAAGCTTTAATAACTTCAGTGAAACAAGCAATATCGTTTGATCCTGAAATATCTTTAGAAATATTAAACTTTGAATCTTCTGCGAGATTCCGTGCTCCTTTTAATAACTTTGCACTCTCTTCTCCATACTCATAGAAAACTCGTTTCAACCGGTCATATTCTCCAATACTCATTTTAGAGAATAAATTCTTTCCATTGATCACAATAGTGGATAAGTCAGTAGTTTCAAATGCATCCTTAAGAATATCGTCTACATGTTTTTTATGCTCACTATAACACAATCTTTCATTCTGATCATTCGAGAAAGTATTAATATCATTAATAAACTGACTTGCGTCCTTTGCAACAAATTCAAACCAATCTACCTCCATTTTATCTTCTATTTCAGGTATTTGATCTTCTCCCCAAACTTCTCTTAACATACTCTTTATTATATTATGATCTGCACATTTGTCAAGCATACTAGTTTCGACTTCCAACTTGTACTTACGAGCTTTTTCAGCTTTCTCGATATTCTGATTGATTTCTTTAATCTTTTTGTCATAACTGTCTTTGTCAATCTCGTTCTTATGGAATTTGGAATCCAAATCTGCTTTTTCAATTTTCCATTCTTCCAAATTTTTTTCTTCACTAAGTTTTTTTTCTATTTCATTACTTTCTTCTACAAATGAAACTTCTGTAGAGTGATCGGAACTACTTTTGAAAAAATATTCTTTCCTATGATTTCCGCAGTTAGCTTCCACTTTGACTATTTCTTTCTGGTCTTCTTCTGATAATGTTCCCGTTAGTTCTTTAAATTTTAGTTGATGAAATTTTTCTGAATCTTTTTTTGTATCTGATGGCATTCCAAAAGTAATGGGGATAGCTTTGGACAAAGCCTCACGTATTCCATCGTTCATAACCTTCTGAATTTCATCAATATCTACATTCTTACCATCATCTTGTAATATTTCTTTAATATCTTTTGCAAGTTCCTCACCGGATTTCCCTATTATTAGGTTTAGTTTTCCACGGCGATTCAGCTGTGTCAACTCTATACCTGGGAAATACACTTTAGCTATTGCTCGTACTTCAATCCCAGCTAAATCTTTCTTGATTTCTTCAATTTTCCCAGTAAAATCTCCAATTTGATTATAAGCTTTTGGATGAAGTTTAATTTCACTGGCACATCCTGGACTAACAACCATTCCGTTATCTGTAAAACTTACTTTAGCCCTTGTTCTTGCAATAATTTCAAAGAATGTGGTTGGGTCTTTGATTTCTTCGATATTTACGATGAAATGAGTTTTTTCTTCTATTGTTTTATACTCTGTAACCATTGCTTCAGCTTTCATTCTAGCCACCTTAGATTTAAGAAAGCCTAGGATTTTCCTAATTTCTTGTTCTTTTTCTTCAAAATTTTCTCCTTCGACAGACAAATCCTTGAATTTGCAACCAAATTGATCTCTCCACCAATCATGAGATCCAGGAACTCCTTCCAAATCCAGTGATAAATGGGTATTACTTTTGATTTCAGGAATTTGTTTTTCATACTGTTTTAAGGAATCCAACTGACTTTTTACTTCTTGGTGCAATTCTTTTGAAGATTCAAATTTTTTATAAATCTCAAAAATGTCTTGGTGGAGAAACTTAAGAGCAGATTTATATACATTACATCTCACTGGATTCTCGTGATCTAAGCTTAGAATTGCAGGTAATAAGTACTTTTTGAGAATTTTCATTGATTCTGGGAATATATTAGTGAAAATCCTTTTTTCTTCTTGTGTCCACAATTCAGATTCATCTTCTGCCACAACTCTACGAATTCTTGCGTATTCGAAAATCGTCCACATCAAATCTGATATATCTTCATTTGTGTGATAACAAGAATCTTCTGAGAGATTGGCTACTTCACCTAAAGACTTTAAGAAAAAGTTCCTCAACTCCTGGATTTTGCTTTCAGGTTTAAAGATAGAATCCATCGTTATACGTGTTCTGGAGTAATTAAATTTATCTTCGTCAAATCCGAAATATGCTCGCTGGTAGAATAACGAGGTTTCCTGAAAGCTTGGTTGATTAAATTAAAAGATTGAGAAAATTGATTTCTATATATTATACATATTAAAATTGTTATTAGATAATTTTTTATAATAAATACCCATGATTTTTTAGGAACACATCGTTTTCGAAAAATTAGACATTCCTATAGTCAAATACGTAATTTAAAAATATTAATTTTTCTTGTCTAGTAGGAATTTTTAATACACAAAATTTCGCAAGTAATAAGAATAAACTAAAAATTCGAGATATTTAAATTACTAGTTGTAATTATTTCGATAGGTCTGTTTTCTACTTCGAAAATTGAATAAGAATAGTGACGTGCATGGGCTATATAGAATAAAAATACAAGGCGATCGAATGAACTGAAAACTGTCGTAAATATAAAAAAAGAGTTTTGATCATATAATTTAGACTTAAAGAGTTAAAGCAAATGATTTATTGCATCGAAAACTCTCAGCTGCACAAGAGGTGAGAGTGGAATATTTACACTAATTTTCAGAAAGAAAAATAATTATTTATTGTCTCATCAAAGAGAATTCAGACTTTTAAGCTCTTCGCTCCAAAATGCTATATCGAGCTTGGTTATCAAGCACACCAAGGTTTATGTAGGATAGTTCTTTAACACATTCACGACCGCGTGCATGACCGGTCATGCACTGCTTTTAAAAATGTATTTTTGCGCTAAAATGTTAAAAATAATTAATTTTTTTGTTTAAATACATTATTTAGTATCTAAAGATTATCTGATTGAAGTGAGCAGAGCAGAATGTATATTTAAAGTTTTTTTTATTAGAAATTTAAATAATAATACAAAAGTCAACATTTTTTGTGTTCAGTTTGAAAACAATTTAAGCAAAAATGGACCTTACACTTGTCACATCTCGTGTGAACTTGCTTGAATCGATTTCTGGCAACAATTGCTCCAAATTTTTGAGACAAATTTCTATAGCAAGTTGCGCACCATCTATTTGTAACTCGTTTCATTCCTTGAACTTCTTCGAGTTTATATTTTATTGTAGGGTTGTCATGGGCAAATTGATGGGCAAATTGCCCGGGCAGGTTTCCAATTTGCCCGTTCCTTATAAAATTTGGGCAAATTGAAATTCATGATTTTGACGTGAAAATTTGAATTGAAACACGTTTCCAGTTAGTGTTTGTTGTTTGTAGTGTAAAAGCAAAAAGAAATGAAAATCACATCACAAGGGATCATGTACTTTTACGCTTTTATCACACTCAGTCGCACTTTGGTAAAAAACAGTATGGAAAAAAGTGGTTTCGACACGAAAGTTTTTTTTCGTGCTGTGTGGATAACTGATAAGTAACTATCCAATTTGCCCACTATTCAAGTTGCCCGGGCAAATTACAACCCTAGAAATAAGTAATTTTGATAAGGGAGCACAAGTATCTTTCTCTCTGGTCAGAAATATTGGATTGCCGGTCCTTTATGGTTATACGACTACAGGTCTCAACGCGAAAATTTTTTTCAGTGCATTTTAAACATTTTTTCGTTCTTTAATATTCTTTTTCCAATTTTTGTAATGAATATGAAGCTTTTTTAACTGCGTATGAGGTCCTTTATCAAAAAGATTAGAAAACAGCTATACAATTCTAGTGAACCTTGCAGCTATCAATTCAGAAAATCAAAAACACTAAAAGTATGAATTACAAAAAACCAAATTGTGTATAATTTAACAAAATTAATTAAAAATGAACTAATAAGTGATAAAACTCGAAAAAAATCATGTGAAACGCCATCTAGAGATAAGGATTATCTCTTGGCAAGGTTACCGTAAGTAGTGCTTCAAGGTAACCTCATATGATTTTTAGTGGAAAATGATCTTCATTGGATTTTATTAGACACGTGTTTCAGGATTTTTCGCCAAATTGGTCCTAAGACGAAAAAAATTTAAAAAATAAAATGCGGATTTTGGCATATTTTATGGACTATCTACCCCAGCGCTTCCGGCTTTTTCTTCAATTTCCCCACCATCCGATGTAAAAATTGACGGGGATTCAGAATCCGGTGTTTATTTTTTGTAAATCAATGGAGTGAAAGGTAGAAAGTGCAGAACAACTGATTTTCGAAAAAGTTTTTCAGTTATAAATTTTCCATATCGCATTGGAATACCATCACCGCGCATATCATTCGGTTCAGAATTTAATTTTGCATCGAATGATGTATGACACATTGAACGAAAAAGATCAGATGCCTTCAGAAGGCACGGATACTGTAGCACGCTTCAGAATCCACTTCAGAAGTCCGGACTTCGATTTTTGACAATTTTGTCTTATAATAACTTCATGGACAAAATCTCATCAAAATACAACAATTGTCCGAGCTATTTCCCCGGAGTCCTCGATTCTCTCAAAAAGCGCGTTATATACTATACAGCCATCAAGCGGTCCCGTGTAGGAATCGATCACGCAGATTTTTCACCCAATTTATCATTGCTTTGAATATCGTCCTTTAATAGAAAAGCTTGTCTCGATAAACTTATCTAATCGCTTTTCCCAAGTGTTTGAAATAAATGGGTGTGGCTACACTCTTCTATCCAAATGAAAAATCAAAATTGCTTCATTTTGATCTTTTAACAAATTCACGATAGCGCATGTTCTTCGTGTTCTGCCGGATCGGACCACGCCGTTTTTTCTCTTTTTCTCACAGTGAATGACCCGTCATGTACGTGGTCCCACACAGTAGTCTTTTTGCTCAATTTGGCAAAATTTTTTTATCACATGATAATTTTGGTAGTTTTTGGAAAACTTTTGCATTTATCTATGCTTTATTTGCTCTTCAGTTATTAGGTTTAAACGTTCAAATTGGGCAATTTTTTGTCGGCAAAATTTAGGTCGCTTCCAGGAACTTCTGGAAACCAATCTTTTTAGTGAATAGAGGTGGAGGTTAGCTGAACAAGTTAAGCTTTTAACATTTGCAACTACTGTTACTCTTGTTGAAATATTGGTCCTGAACCATCGGGACGTGCGACTGCTTCTATTTCACGAATACCGTCAACTCTACCCCGATGCCAAATCCAAAGTCGATAATGCCCACTTACTGGACCAAATTGAAGAGGACCTGTGCCTTACTTCGTGTGAGCTAGGAGAGGAATTTTAATGTCCATCAGACCAAAAAAAATAAACTTAAAAATTTTTTAAAAGACAAAATTCCCAGATTTTACCGCTTCAACCTAATAGATTGTGCTTGTACAAGTAGATGACTCGAAAAATTTGTCCATCCATTTTGATCAAAAGTTAATCTTCCTGTAAGACTATGCCCTAGGTGGTGTAGGATAGTTCATAGTTTTAGAGGTGAGGACTAGTATACCTCTTAATGAGCGGAAAGATCATAGAATCTTACTGTATCAACACGTGCTACATTTACTTTATAGAGTACAAGCATTTAGGATAGAGAGAGCGGACTGATTCAACGTCCGACGATCGCGCCTTTTAGGGCGTCGATCCCTGGGCGGTGCTAATTTTTTAGCTTCGTAATCCAGGCCAAAGCCTGTTTCCTCAGCTTACACAATAATTATTCTGATTGATTTAATTTTCCTTATTTGAAAGATTAACGGTATTTACGCACTTTCAGAGTCAACAGAGGAAAAAAATAGACCAATTAGATACAGTAGGACTCTTCTTTTATAATTATAAAAAAAAGATTTTTGCAATGAAATTCAGACTCAGCAATCAGATAATGGTAATGAAGTTGAAGATCTTCAATTTCATAAGAGACAAAGTTTAACCATTTGGATATCGGAAGGAAAAACAAAAAATTTTAAAAAATAGAATTTTGTTATCTCATCACAAAAAATCTAAAATTTTATTGTCACATTATTTCGGTTTAAAATTTTATTTTTGGTTTTGAATATAAAGTATATCAGTTTTTAGAAAGGGAATTTTAAGAAATCAAAACAGGGTAAATTTCATTCCATTCGTTTAGAATAGTGTGACAACGCCATTTGCTGCGTATCGCCGGACTCTCTTCCAATATTTTCAACAACGCTTCGATAAACTATCAAATCATTGTCCTGGAAGGCGGGCTTCTAAGTTGACCAAAAAGGAAAGATAGATAGGATGCAGCAAGAAAGTAAACTTTTTAACATTTCGTGTTATTTTACTGTGGTTTAATTATATAAGTTTGAAGTTAATAATATAAGATCGTGAGAATAAGTAGATTGATTCCAAGTAACTGCTCGTAATAAGTTTATTTCCGATAAAAATTGTGTTTACTCTTTTAGTGTAAATGTTTAATTACTAATTTCTAGATTCGAAACGAAGTGTGTGAAGAACTGTGTTTATAGCACTTTGGGATTCAATCAGTGAATTGAAAACAGGACTTTTCTCATTTTTAAAAAGTTGAATCCAAGACTGATCCAGTCAGATCACAATTCCCGTATTCAAGAATAATGTCAGGTCCAAGATCAGACGAAAATGATGCAAATGGTTCAACTGTTCAACTCGAGAGAGACAGAAATGTGAGTTTATTTTTTAAAGTTTTTTTCAAACAACACTAATCGCTCTAAAAATTGTTTTAAAAAATTATTGGTTGTTCATCGAACAGTAATCAATCAAATCCATTTTTTACCTTAAATTCTCAATTATAGAAAGCTTGATCTATAGATATTCAGAAGGAAGTTATTGAAGCCTTTATGAGTTCATCTTCATCCTCCTTTTGAATAACTTTCTGAACTTATTCTTTTATTTATTGTAAGATGTCTGTCTTTCTATCAAATTGTTGCCTCTGCTAAAATTGGTTCTTTAGTATTAATTTTGTACTATTTTATAATTATCATACACAACATGGACAATCAATTTATAATTATGTAATTTGCTTCTTTTTTACCAGATCAGCTAGCCAAAGGGATGATATGTAAAAATTTGTTACTGATATCTGATAAATGTTCATTGTCATTTCCATCACTAATTTAATGCTAGATTTATATTATTTATTAATTGCTTTTTTTCAGATGGTGGAATACAATTTTGAATCTCCTGAAGAAATTCGAGGAATAAGAAGATTCTTTAATTTATTAAATAGAATAATTAAATCAATTTTTCGTTATTTTGGGATATATTCCATGCTTAAAATTCGAAAAATTCAACGATTAAGAAAGCAATTCTTTGATTCTTTAATTAGGACAACTGGGCTTTCAGAAGATCCTTCTGATCGCACCAACAAACATATTTTGGAATTTTTAGAGGTTATGTTCCAATATTCCAGCACTCGTAGAATGATAAAAACAGATGAGTTAATGCTCTGGAACGATGAAGAGAAAGCAAGATTTGTTGAAAAATTTCCAGAGTCACTAGAAAAGCTCAAAAAGTATTTGTTACTTGCAATTCAAAACTTGGACAAAGAGAATCTAATCAACAATAAAGTCTACAAATCTGCTTTTATATTCATTCGTGAAGATATTTTCAATATCTACAAAAAACTTGAGGATTCAGAAGAATTACATAAACAAATAGAAATTCAACTGGAGTCCTTGATTGATTATGAAGAACATCTTCATATATGCAAAACCGATTTCTGTTCCTTGCCAGACTTGAATGGGATTTCTAGTTCTCATTATTGGTGGGAAAATCAAAAGAATGCAGAATTGAAAGAAATCATCGAAGATATCAACAAAGATATCAATCAAATTACTGATTCCCTTACTTCTGATGAAGCTAGAATACAAGCGAAAGAAATGAGCGATGAATATAAAGAGCTAGATGAAAAGATTTGTTTCATCAAGAATATCAGACAAATTAAGAAAAGAACTACGTTCTTTGAGCTAATCAAAAAAACAATAGCTACGGTACATTTCGTAGATGATGGAATGATCATTAGTCCAGGTAAACTGAGTGAAATCAAACTTCATCCAAAGGCTTATAACCAAATTGGAGATTTTATCGGAAAAATTAAAGAAATTAAAAAAAACAAAACTGCAATTGAACTTCTGGCAGTCTACGATCAGTGCAGAAAGAAAACCAAAGATCAGAAAGCTTTCAAGGATAAGTTCAGACAAATTTTAGATGAGTCTTCAGAAGGACACTTACAAGCTGCTTCCACGTTACTCAATGATAAAGAATATAAAAATTGTAATTTCAAAAAAGTCGATATTGAAAACATTGTGACCGAAGGCTTGAAAAGTGCTCTATCTAGAGCCATCCAAGTTCCGAAATTGTCGAAAGATGTTCAAAGTGATTTTCATAAATTCTGTGATCTACAAGTTAAAGAAATAAGAGGACAACTAACTAAAGAAGACTCGGAACTGATTAAAATGGGAAATATATGCGAATTTCATAGAAAAGAATACTTCTTCAAAAGTATTACTGATCATACTACTCATATCTTGTACATGGAAGAAAGTGACAAACTTGAGAGAGAACTTGGTGGAGGGAAAAATTTGGAAGAATGGAAATCTGAAAAGACAAAGTTAGATTCTAAATTTAAAAATGATGAGGTTAATGAAGAAGTATATAATCAAATGAGTAGGGAAATCGAGCAGAAAACCAAAGAAGCTGAAGAAGTTCGTCGGTTCAAGTTAGTAATCGATAAGATGGTTCTTTCTGGAGAAGGAAGCAATGAAAGAATTAGTAATCTTCTTAACAAAATATATTCTAACAAAGATAAAATACGTGAAATTAAGCGGCAAATTAATAGAAGAACAGAGTTCCAAACAGCCAAAGACGCCACTGCTCAGTTTGCCAGAGATATCAATACTTTTTCAGGTGGTCAGATGGAAAGATTTACTTATGTTGCCTACAAGAAGTATGTAGACAGTATCCTTCAGAAGGTTTGTGAAAATGATAATTTGTCTGTCTCTGGCATTAGAAACGAAAAAATATTCAAAAACATGAGTATTGAGGATTATGGTCGATTAAGCGGAGTGTTGCGCGAATATGGAAGTTATGGTATCGACTTACTGAAAGGAGCAATAGAACTTTTAAAAAATCCAGAATTTGCCCCTTCAGAAAATGTTGTAACGTCAAATGATATTGCTTCTCTTACAGAAGCTATTAATCATCACAAAGTTGGTTTTTATACTTTCAATAATAATATAATTTTAGAATAATTGTAGAAACAAGATGCGGATCTCCTTTCTCAAATAATCAACGGAACAGAAAACCTATACGACGACTTCAAAAAAGAATTAAACAAATGTTATAATGAAATTAAACAGTTAACTCCTCATAAACCTTGGACGAGTAAAATCAGTATGCTTTATCATCACCCAAAACATGCTCGTGAATTCGGCAACCCTCCGGTATCAGCTGAAGATTATTTTGGAAGATTTAGTAAGCAAATTTTCAAAGAAGAAAACCTCACATCAGAAGGATACTCTCAAGATGGAGCTGCAACTAAAAGAAGTTATACTTCGAGGCATGAATTCAAGAAACATGTTGGCTTCACCACGAAAAATGATGAACAAGAGATAATCAATTCACACTTTACCAAAGAAGAATTCCATAAATAACTATTAACACAATTAAATATAAATTTATGTATCTCGATTTATTATTAAGAATTTATATTTTCTACATAATTGGTTAAATTTTTCTTTTTTCAAGTTCAATTAAAGTACCTTGTAATTTCAAATCTATATATACATACTGTGGTTTTAATTTAAAAAACACAATTTTTCCTTCTCTTATATGCATATGCATAACAATATAGCATAGAATATTAACTATTTCATTTATATTTTTGTCAACACTCAAGACTGGAATTCTTTTCAAAATTACTTGTTACTCACTGTACTTGTTTTCGATCAAATTTTTTATAATGCTCATAGATTGTTGTTGCTACTATTTTCAATCACTTGAATTTCTTTCAACAGCTGGATAACGAAGATGATCAATTCTATTCTATTGTTCCAGTGAAATCTATTATTGATGAATTCAATTTGTTTTTTAAAGGAAAATTAATTTAATAATATTATCATTGCTTTTAAAATTCTATTCTTCTTCACTCGGTTTTTGACTTTGTGATAAAGTGAATCGTAGACATAACTTTTAGTACTCTTTGCTTGTAAAAATCGGTAAACATTTAAAAGTATGACTTTTTTACATGATTTGTTATAGGAATCATTTTTCGAAATAATTCTGCCCAATATTTGTCTTTCGAGAACTATTAGGTTGAAGCGGTGAAATTTGGCAATTTTCTTTTCAAAAAAACTTTTAAATGTATTTTTCTCTAATTTGATAGCCGCCAAAATTCCTCTTCTAGCTCACACGAAGTAAGACACAGGTCCTCTTCAATTCGGATCAGAAAGCAAGCATTATCGGTCTTGGATTCGGCAATTAGATAATTTTTGTTATCGAGCATTTGAAGCCAAATTGTTGTGATATTGTAAGACAGCGTACCTTCGCCCATCGACTGATTGATATTCTCGCAGGATCCCTTGGCTTTCTGGTTCAGACGGTATTCATGAAGTAGAAGCAGTCACATGTCCCGACAGTTCAAGACTAATATTTCGACAAGAGTAACAGTATTTGCAAATTTTCCAAACTTAATTTGTTCACCCAACCTCCACCTTTATGCACTAAAAAGATTGGTTTCCAGAAGTTTCTGGAAACGTCCTGAATTTTGCCGAAAAAAATGTTAATTTTCAACGCTTTAACCTAATAGTTATAAATTTATGTATCTTAAGGTGTTTCAAATCAATGATTTATGTTTTACGTATAATAGATGTCTTTTATTTTCTAAATAAAATATTTCAAGACATCGTTTATTTATTATATGATTAATGATAAAAATTCCTTTTCTAACTAATAAATATATATAAAAATGCAACTTGAAATTCTAATTACATCATCTCAATGCCCATTAACATTCAAAAATCTGATGAGTACTGAAAATACCTCAGAATAGTTTAAAAACGAGTTCAAAAACTCATCTTTTATCAAGCATGAAGTTGTAGATTTCTATCATATTAATATTTCTCTCTAAACTATTACTAATTTCATTTACAGTTGTGATAAATAAGAAATAAGAATTCTCTTGAAAGATATTGATTGATTATTAGTTCTGTTCTCTTTCATTGAAATCTGTATTTTTACAGTAAACTTGAATTATGTTCCGCAATCTTGTACATTTTTAGTCACTTAATGAATTTTTGATAAGACTGGTTGTCAACAATCATGCCTTTACTCTTATCATTCTCTCCGTAATACTCATTAAACTGTTATCTTCATAGCAGATTTTAAGCTCAATCGACATGACAGCAATTAGCACTAAAGTGAAAAAATAAGGGCTCTGATCAAAATATTTTATTTTCTGTGGTTAAGAAAAATTAGTTGATTGTCGTTCTGAAGTAATTCGCTCATAAAATTTAAAAAAAGTGATACAAGAGCAATTGCAAACTATTGTTTTCTACGGATAGGGACTTCTCTAACGAAATTTAGAATATAAATCGTGGTGTATTTACCTTCAAGAGTATTCTTTTTTCAAAATTAACTAGATTTTAAATTTAATAATGGACTCACATTTTAAGTTCTGAATTCTTTCGGTTGTAGGCGGACCGAGGACGGGATTAAACCCAGCCCGAGATGCCAAGAAAAGATCAAGCGCCGCTCCAGAGGCCGACGACTCGGAACGCTAGATCACCGATCGAGAGTCAGTCCTAGAATCAGTGTTAAGGAATAAAGATGTCCCACACAATGCGAGGCCAGTAGGAACCCATAATCTTCACGCTTCCCCGAGGTGTACTAGTCACCACCTCA
>VOSG01000621.1:0-12113 GCA_009761265.1 Halicephalobus sp. NKZ332 | reverse complement strand
TATTTTTAAAAGTGGAGCGGCCGACAGTTGACTTTGTGGAAAAACGAGAAAAAACTAGAGAGAGACGAGCTGTAACTCTGGAATTTTCAGTGCGAAAAATAATCCGGTCGATGAGTATCTGAAATCAGGCATAACCCCAGAGAAATACGACGGGGCTATCTACGATGACACGAACATTGTGGTTGTGGAGGACTCTGGAGTGGAGGACAGCGACGCCGAGGACGAACCCCGACTGTTCGACTTCAGAATCCCCTCGGCGGGCATGTACAGAGGAAGAAGCAAGAGGAGTCCGGAGATGGATTCCGGGTTCTTCCAAGAGGCGGGTGCCGGAGCGAAAGTGGGGACGGGGGTGGCTCCTGTCCAGACGGCCGCCACCGAGGGTCTGGTGTCCTACGACGCCCATGTCGACCCCGACTTCCCCTCCTCCGCTCCCGTGGCTCGTGGACTGAAGAACGTCCCTGAGGGCTGGAACCTGGACAAGGATGTCGATGAGGAATTCAGGACCGGGTTCAGAAGAGCCTCGACTGGCCAGAACCCGTCTTACGCTGCTCAAGGAAGGGCAGTCGGACACGCGGCGACGAACGCTGGACAGGGTGGACAATCTGGGCAAGTCGAGATCGAGGGTCCCTACATCATGACTAGCTCCGGGCTGGCTCCGTTCACTGGTGGCTACAGCAGTTCCTCCGGAGGATACGGTAGGTCCCGTGGGGAATTTGAGAAGAATGCGGTAATCCTCGTTGAGAGACATGCGACCTTTGTGTAAAAGAGCGCGATCACTCATAGAGGTTACAGCAGGATAATAAAGTACATGGTAATCTTCATATTTCAGGATACGGCAGCTCTGTTGGAGGATACGGCGGATCTCCCGGAGGATACGGCGGCTCCCTTGGAGGATACGGCGGATCTCCCGGAGGATATGGTGGATCTCTTGGAGGATACGGCGGATCTCCCGGAGGATATGGTGGATCTCTTGGAGGGTACGGCAACTCTTTTGGAGGATACGGCAGCTCTGTTGGAGGATACGGCAGCTCTCTTGGAGGGTACGGTGGATCTCTCGGAGGATACGGCAGCTCCTTTGGAGGAAGTTACGGATCCAGTCTCCAACAAGCGGCTGCTGCCAATTTGGGGATCGGTGCTACTAATCTCTTTGGATAAAGGAGTTCTCTTTTGAATTTGAAAAAAAAGTTGTATAAATAAAGGTTTACGTGATCGGAAAATTGAATGACACATTTTTCTTTTTTCCTTAACATTGATTTTCCCACTATTTTTCGAATCAAAAAAAGGAAAAGCTCTCTTCTCTGATAATTTTCTGATTAGATGACTTGAAAATTAGAGAGGGTTTTCTTCAATATTGATTATTAGGGAGGAAAGTCGGTTTCTCGAATAAAATGAAGAACGACAGTGAGTTTTTTTAAAAATTATGTTGCGATTTCGAAATTTTTGAGATTCTTATCAAAAGCTGCAAAACGAAGATACTCTTTCCGCTATATCCTTCCAGCCACCTGCTATCCCCGTGAAAAAACCATGTTGTAAGTTTGTTTTGGTTCATTTTAATTAATTTCAATTTAATTTCAATCCATTTAAACTCATTTTCGTTTGTGAATATAGTTTGAATTAATTTCTATTTTGTCGAGTTAGTTTAACTTGATATTTCCAAATTAAATTAATCTTTTTTAATAAAATAAGGATGCTTTTTCCTATTTAAATTAAAGTATGAAAATCAGGACATTCATGCCCGTGTGGGTCGGTGAAGAAAGCAAACAGCTCTATGTACACATGATCGTTGAAAGTTTTCCTTTCAGAATCACATTGAAGGAACTGCTTTTTCGAAAATAAAGATCGATGAAAACCTTTTTAGAATCACTGAAAATATTTTTCAGAATAAAAAGTAATAAAATTTTTGGAATCATGCTGAAAAATCTAAAATTGTTTTGAGCTGTATTGGAAAACACTTTGAAATAAAAATCATTGGACTTTTTTTCGAAAAAACATCGATGAAAATTCTCTTAGACGTAAGGATCACTGATGAAAATTTTCCTGATAAGCTTTTTTCGAGATCATAGGCTGTTTTCGGACGGATTATTCCTTTCAACGAAACCTGCAGTAAGCAAAAAATCGTCAATTAAAAGTTCAAATTTTTTTCCACGAAAATCATCAATCAAAAGTTCAAAGTTTCCCAGTAAAACTGACATTTCGAAATTATTCTAATCCAATAGATATTAAATGAATTTTTATGATTCTTTTCTATTAAGTATACATGAATCTGCAATTTTATTTAATGTCAAAAAAATAATATTAAAAGTAATTTTAAGCAAAAATCAAACTTTTGGAAAATTCTTCTGACGTTCCAAAACCAGTTTTCAACTTTTGGCGTTCCGTTCCAAAACGAACCTGGATTATTTTTGGTATCTTGTGAAACTCTTTTGACTTACTTTTGATAGTCTGTTCCAAATAGCATTCATCTAATTTTTAGTATGAGTTGATTTTTCGATGACAAAGACATCACTTTTCCAGCAAAATGAACTACACTCCTGTTTCTGCAGAAAAGATAAAATTCCTCCTCCGCATTTCTGGAAATCCTTAATTTATTTTCTCAGTAATAAAAAAGTAAAGTTACCTGAATTTACAAAAAATAATCATCGAAATTTGCTGAATACTTATTGAGTCATTTTAGTTTTGTAAAATAGCTTTTCATGGAAAACTGTACAGATAATGGAATATTAGTCATCTTCATTGCATGTCTCTAATTATTTACTTAAAGCACCTAAAATAAATTAACAAAACTAAAGTCTTTAAAAATAAGTCAATCAAGAAGTTAAATTAATTGAAGATAAAAATAAATTATTTCAGTTTGGAAAGGATTGCTAAAATTCACGATTGTCTTCGGTGTGAGTTTGCTGTTGGGAAACCTCCTCTTCGTCTACGGTTTCAGATATGTGAATAACAATAAATCCGATTTTTCTGTCTGGAACAGATTCTACAAGACAGACTTCGCTCCAAAACACGTCATTTCGAAGGAATCTTGTCCTCTTCTGTCGATAGGATATGAGTCTCAAGATTACGAGGATTCCGTAGGAAACAGGATGCACAGGATGTTGACTCGAGGAAGCTTCCAGAAAGAATACAATAATTCTGTCGCGATGAGGATGGTCAAGGATGCTTACGAAAGCTGCAGGACCGGGAATGAGGACTTAAAGCCGGTCAGAGAAATGATCGAAAACGTGGAAAAGGAAATTTTGAAAGATAAATCGAAGCAATCTGTTGCTGAAGCTGTGGCTTTGCTTCAGAGCAACTTCGGTTTGGAGACGTTTTTCAAGTTCGAAGTTCTCGCGAACTTCCAGGATCCCGATGGAAACGAACCGTATTTAATCTACATAAGTCCGAATCCAAAATTAGCCAGACTTCTGGAAAACGATTTCGAAAAGATCAAAATCTTGTCCCAGAAGGAAAAGAAGATGTCTTATTTGGGAACCAAGTTCGCTCTTGAACTCCAGGAACTTATTTCTGACTCTTACAGCGAGAATTCAGCTTATTGGGAACTTGTCGATCTGAAGACCTTGGATTCAGGAAAATCTGACTTCGATTTCAGAGCCTACTTCAAGACCCTCTTGAAGGATTCCTTGGATATCGATTTCGATAAGCTAAAGTTCGTCATCAAAGATCCCGAATACATCGAAGATTTGAATGAGTTGATCTCCGAGGGAGAATTAGAAACGATAAGAGCTTTCATGTTGACTTCCCTCTGGAAATCTGTCTTGGACGATTTCGACAACTGTATGCATGCCGTCGAGAAATATGTTCCTCATGCTGCTACAGTAATCTATCTTTCAACTTACAGGGATGGAGAGATCCGATCTGTGAGAGAAGAGTCCCTCAGAATATTCGAAGCTTTGGTCAAAGAGGTAGAGAAAATCGTTTTGAAATATTTGGATACTGAAGAAGAAAGAAATTTGGCGAAAGAAAGACTCCAGAGAGTCGGCTTGACGATGGAAGAACCCGACTGGCTTCAGTTGGAGGACAGTCCTTTCAGATTCGAACAGGAATACAAAGATCTTCAAGTCCACGAAAACTCCCCCGGACTTGTGGCACTTCTCCGTCTCAGAAAATTCGCCTTCGTGAAATCCATTGGTCATATAAATGACAAAACAGAGGCTCTCAGAACTTCGGCCTTCGAGAACAGTCCGATGTCGGAGACGAAAATGGACTACAGTAGGATCGGGAACTGGATCAATGTCCCTGTGGCTTCCTTCATGGACATCGACGAACCGAAAGTAATCATCAACTTGGCTCAACAAGTGGCGAAGATTCTGGATTCTGAGGGCTTCAAGTGGTCTCCATTCGGGACCCAGAGACTCCAAAACGAATACGGCAGCGAGAAATTCGTTCCGAGATCGATTCTTGGACAAGAGCAGTGCTTCAGAGTACATGGATTGGAAGAGGAAGAATTCAGTCTCGCCGTCGGTCTGGAGGCAGCTTACAAGGTTCTTCTGATGGAATCCAAGGATCCATTCAGGTTGAAGAATCTCCCACTTGAAGTTGCCAAGAAAGTCGCCACGGATGGATCTTTCCAGAAAATGACGATTGCTGCCGGATTCTTAGAAAACATGGGAGCTTTCGACAAATGTCCTCAGGATCAACACTTACCTTGTTTCTTACATCATTAATAGTCATTAAATATCGAAATGCTCAATATTTTTTGTTATAAGTTTCTAAATAAATTTTTAATAAAATTTTCTCGATATGAATTTCCAGAACTCTGTTTTTCATGCATGTTTATTCTGTAGCGGAAAGTATTTTAAATTTGAAATTATAAAAATCACACGATAATCCATGGAAAAAAGGAGCGACATAGTGACAAGCTGGAAAAATAAGCGAGTACAGTACCTACCATCAAGGAGTCTCACAGAAACCGGCACATGCCCCTTTTCGCCCAAGAACCTCTCGGTTTTTATTTTACATTTGATTTTGCTAATACACCTAGCCGGATAGATTCTAGGCAGTGATAGATCATCTTAGGGATCCTGGATCACTAAAAATACTTGGAAATATTACAATAGAAGAATCGAGGGTTTTAAATCCTAATGCTAATAATAATTAATAAAATATAAAAGTTATAACATTTTTAAAAGGTAAGGTGTATGGAATTTAGATACCTTGAAAAATAAATTAATTAGTTAAATACCGACTAGAATGGAGAATAAATTAGTAATACTAATTTTTAAAAGTTTTTTCGACTTCATAAATTTTTCAGTGAAAAGTGTTTTTTGCAGCTTGGAACGAAATGTTCCCAACTAGCCGGCTGGCACACTCTTCAATAATCCAGCGTTCTGACATTCCAGTGTTCCTAGTTTTCCTAATGACACTACTGGCTGTCTGGAAACGTTCGATCGATGGCCTTAGGAGTTCTTTTTTCGTCTTTTTAAATCTTTGTGTTGTGAACTCTAGTACTTTTGTATTACTACAGTAAAATTCTACAATATTCACACCGATGAAAAGAAATATTTTTGAAATACTAACAGCAACTTTAAATACTTTATTCTTTACATAAGAAGTGAGTTGTTTTTTATTTCCATGTTCTGCTTTTGTTTCTTTTTTGAAGGAAATTTTCAATAAGAAAAGTGAGTGGAAAAAATGTCAGATTTTCTTATGCATCGTTAAATTACACACAAACTGGTACATACATTAATCCATTAGTACATAAGAAATAATATACCTGATGGATCAGAGCCGTTTTAATGTGTCGTTTTGTGTAACTACATGTTCCTCTTCCGAAAATACTAAGTAGTATTCTTAAATTTTCTGATCAAAAAATACCTTTTTTAAAATCAATTTTATTGTTAGATAAACCAATACTAATTATAGGATTTCCCTTGAATGTTTATTCATTGATCGGAAAGTTTATTTTATTTTTCGAAAACAGGGATAGCAAGTGAGTTTTTTCCCCTAAAATTTGTGAAACATGGATCCCAGATATTTTCAGACTTGTGAGTACTTGAAAAACGAAGAAGCTCTTCAATTTTGCTCAGTTCCTGACTCTACTTAATATGGAAAAATGCAAGTTTATTCATAATTTAGTTAAAATTAGGTAAATTTTAATAATTTAGTTACGAGGAATTCAATATTACTGATTTTCGTTGCTTTTCTATCACTCATCCAAGTTGCATCTTCCGAAGGGGATCAAGATTCGAAGGAAGTACCTTCCAAATCAACATCAGACACTCTTTTCTGGAGTAGATTCTATGAGAAAGACTTCACTCCGAAAAGTATACTCACACCGGAATCTTGCCCTCTCTTGTTAACAGAATATGAACACAAACGTATGGAAATTTTGACAGATATGCGAACGTCCTACATGTTTTCAAGAAGCGGTATTCAGAAAGAATACAATAAATCTGTCACTATGAAAATGATCATAGATGCTTATGATAACTGTGAAGAAAAGATAAACGATTTGGGCTCTGTAAAATTATTAAAGAAGTTTATGGAGGGACAAATCCTCGAGGACAAATCCAGAAAATCAGTCGCTGAATCCATTGTTCTATTACAAACGGCTCTAGGTGTAGAAACTTTTTTCAAAATCAAGGTTCTCCCAAATTTCCAAGGAGTTGATAAGGGTGATCCTTACTTGATTTATCTTGGTCCAAATCCAGAAGTAGTCACGATTACAAGTGAACAATTCAGAATAAATTTGATTTTCTTCATGAGAAAAAGGAATTTAGGGGATTCAACAATGAATTTCATCACAGAACTTCAGAAGCTTATTTCCGATTCTCAAGCTGGAAACTCTTCTAATTGGGAAGTTGTGGATTTGGAGAAGCTGAATCTGGAGAAATACCACTTTGACCTTGGAACTTATTTCAAATTCATGTTGGAGGAATTCCTAGATGTAGATTTTGATAATCTAAAATTCGTCATCACTGATCCTGACTATGTTAGAAAATTGTCTGAATTGATCTCCCGAACTGATTTAGAAACATTCAAGTCATTCATGGTGGATTTCCTGGAAGCATCTTTTATAGCAGATCGTGTTGATTGTAAACGTGCCATTGAGAAATACGTTCCTTATGCTGCTACTTTGCTTTTTACTTCTATTTTCGACGAATACAGCGTTCAAGTAAGGAGAGAAGAATTGCTCAACAACTTTGACTTATTAATTGATGAAATGAAGGAAATCATATTCGAATATTTGGATACTGAAGAACAAAGGAAATTAGTAAAGGAAAAATTTGAGAAAGTCGGTTTGACGACAACGGAACCTTACTGGCTCAATCAAGACGATGACTTTTTCAATTTTGAAATGGAATACAAAGAAATTGAGATTCCCGAAGATAACAATGGATTTGTAGCCCTTCTGAAAATGAAATACTTCGCTTTAAAAAGATCCTTTTCTCTTTTGAAAGATAAGAAAAAAGCTCTCAGAAATGCAGCTTTCAATGATATTGCCATGTCGGAAGCGAAAATGAGGTACAGTAGGATAGGGAACTGGATTCATGTTCCGGTAGCTTCATTTATAAACATTGATCAAGATGAAATTATCATTGAACTAGCTCAGCAGATAGCGAAGGTTGTGGATTCTGAAAGCTTCAAATGGTCTCCATTGGGGTACCGAATTCCAGAAACAAAAATCAACAAAGAAAAACTCATCCCTAAAGCTATTCTTGGACAAGAGCAATGTTTCAGGGCTCATGGGTTGAAGGAGAAAGACTTCAGTCTCGCTGTCGGTCTTGAAGCAGCCTACAGAGTCATCCTGGATGGAGCCAAAGGTCGTGGTAAAGAGACGGAACTTCCATTCGATCTCGTTCACAAATTTGTCGGAGAAGATGTGAATAGATGGATGGATTTCGATATCGGTCCTTTCTCGAAGATGACGATTGCCGCTGGGTTTCTAGAACGAGTCAAGTCTGTCGATAAGTGTCCTCAAACGGACTATCTACCTTGCTTTCTGCCTTCCAAAAAGTAATTAATTGTAAGTTCTAGAAATTATCATGTTCAGTAATTTCGGGAATTTTTCAATTTGATTATACTCTAATAAAAAATAAAATACATTATTGGAAAATTATCTAGACAAGAGTTTTCGAAGTCTTGTTTCTGGTTTTGGGGACCTAGAAGTTATTGTAACCAGATTGAAGGTGGCATGGAAGGATTCGTTTGTGTGGAGTTGACAAAATGTACATCTGTAGACCCCGAATTCTGTTCTTATAAAGCATTATCATTTTGCTCTTGATAAGATGAACAGTGTTCAATCGTGCTCCACCAAGTTGTCATTTTGACGAACATTTACAGGTATCTTTTATTTCGTAACAGGAATACTCCTGATTGCTTTTTATTTTCAGAGTTCTTTCAGTGTTTGTATACTAAATTTTTCGTTAATTAGGATTCAAAACCCGATCATAACTAGATTATTATCATAAAAAGTAAAGTCTCAATTTACTGAGATAGCGAACTAGTGAGGTACTCCATGAACAATCGTTGTTGCATCTGGAGATTCATAAAAACCCTTAAATTTGGAAAGAATAATTACTTTTACATGATCAAAAGACTGATTTTTTAAATTTTTTTATAATATATTTCGAAATCTCTCTTTTCCCGAAAAAGAGAAGTTTTTTCTAAAATCGTAACATCTCTGATTAGATAAGTTTTCCATTAGCTCTAGAACTTTAAAACACTTACTCATCAAT
This sequence comes from Halicephalobus sp. NKZ332, assembly GCA_009761265.1. Classification (NCBI taxonomy): domain Eukaryota; kingdom Metazoa; phylum Nematoda; class Chromadorea; order Rhabditida; family Panagrolaimidae; genus Halicephalobus; species Halicephalobus sp. NKZ332. The sequence goes on along the minus strand of VOSG01000621.1, from coordinate 3,435 downwards.
CAAATATTTTATTTGTTTCCTTCGAGAATAGAAACCAAAGGTGGACTTTTATCGGAAATTTATTGTAAAATAATTTCGAGAATTTTTCAGGTTCTTGTAGAAAATCGGAAAACGAAGAGGCTTTCACTTTTCCTCGATCGCTGTCTCAACCTAACATGGGAAAATGTGAGTTTATTTATAGTTTAATTAGAATTAAGTGGAATAAATTTCAATGATTGTAGTTTGGAAAGAATTAATATTACTGATTTTCATCTTCTTTCTGTCTTCTATACAGAATATATCTTCCGAAGCAAGCCAAAGTTCGAGAAAAACAACTTCACAATCGGGATCGGAGATTCCTTTCTGGAGCAGATTCTACAAGAAAGAATTTGTTCCGGAAAATATAGTCACACCAGAATCCTGTCCTTTGCTGTTGACAAAACACATGTACGGTGAAGATGGATTTCTAATGCAAATAGTGAAGTCCTACATGTTTATAAGAGATGGGATTCAACAAGAATACAATAAATCCGTCACAATAAAGATGGTCAAAGATACTTACGACAACTGCAAAGACCTAATAAAGGATTTGGGTGTAGAGAATAAAGCAATGGATTTTGCTAAACAATACATTCTTGAAGACAAACCCGAGAAATCCATTATTGAATTTATTGCTTTCCTTCAAGTTGTCAGTATAGATACCTTTTTCAAAACCCAAGTTCTTCCGAACTTCCAAGAACAAGATGAGAATCATCCCTATTTGGTTTATCTCAGTCCAAATCCAGAATTGTTTACTGTAGCAAATACAAATTTCAGGAAAAATTTGGGTTTTTTCATGGAAGAAAAAGATTTGGTAGATTCAATGATGAAGTTTATCTTCGAACTCCAGAAGCTTATTTCTAATTCTCATGCAGAAAATTCTTCTAATTGGAAAGTTATCTATTTGAAGGATCTGGATCCAGATGAGTACGAGTTTGACTTTAGAACCTATTTCAAATTCTTGCTTGAGAATCCGGATAATCTAAAATTTGTCATCACCGATCCTGATTATTTTCAGAATTTATCTGAATTAATCTTCAAAATTGATTTTGAAACACTCAAATCGTTTATGTTGACTTTTTTTAAAGAGTCATTTATTACGGATCGTCGAAATTGTAAACATGCTATTGAGAAATACGTTCCACATGCTGCCACTTTACTTTTCAATTCTAATTTTAACAAAAGAAATATTCAGATAGAGAGAGAAGAATTGCTCAACAACTTTGACTTATTAGTTGATGAAATGGAGGAAATCATATTCAAATATTTGGACACTGAAGAACAAAGAAAATTTGTCAAAGAAAAACTCCAGAAAATCGGCTTGACGACAGAAGAACCTGAATGGCTTCGGACGGATGAAAATTTCTCGAATTTCGAAAAGAAACATGAAGATCTCGAAATTCCCAAAGATAACTATGGATTTGTAGCCCTTATGAAAATGAGAATGTTCGCTGTAGAAAGATCCCTTTCTTCTTTGAAAGATAAGAAAAAAGCTCCCAGAAATGCAGTTTTCGATAATATTGCCATGTCGGAAACAAAAATGAGATACAGTAGAATTGGGAACTGGATTCATGTCCCTGTGGCTTCCTTCATGGATGTCAACGAAGAAAAAGTAATTATCGATTTGGCTCAACAAATAGCGAAAGTCATGGATTCAGAAAGTTTCAAGTGGTCTCCATTAGGATACCGAATTCCAGAAACAAAAATCAACAAAGAAAAACTCATCCCTAAAGCTATTCTTGGACAAGAGCAGTGTTTCAGGGCTCATGGATTGAAGGAGGAAGACTTCAGTCTCGCTGTCGGTCTTGAAGCAGCCTACAGAGTCATCCTGGATGGAGCCAAAGGTCGTGATAAAAAGATGAAACTTCCATTCGATCTCGTTCACAAATTTGTCGGAGAAGATGTGGATAGGTGGATGGATTCCGATGTCGGTCCTTTCTCGAAAATGACGATTGCTGCTGGGTTTCTAGAACGAGTCAAGTCTGTCGATAAGTGCCCTCAAACTGGTTATCTACCTTGCTTTCTGCCTTCCAAAAAGTAATTAATTGTAAATTCCAGAAATTGTTATGTTTAGTAATCTCGGAAAATGTACTATCATGAGATAAAAATAATTGCCAGACATTAATATCGAGTATTGGTCAGATGTCCTTTACACTGTTCAATTAATTTCGACAGGATTCTTTAATCTTAGTGAATTCCGTAACAATACTCATAAGTTAGTACAGAAAAAGTGAATTGAACGATTTCACTGTCAAAGCCATGGGGAAAAATCGTCTTCTATCAAAAGAATCACAATCCACAAAAAAGCCGACTAATCATTCGCAAACTGATGAATATTATATGATGAGAATACAAAAGGTTTCTCTTTTAGGAAGGCTTTTTGGAATAATGGAAGAGGAAATGTTCACTTTCTGACTGGCTCTTTTTATTTTTTTTCAGGTTTGGCTCTTTTCTATTTTTTCGATCAACATGGTCTACTTTGCTCTGAAAATGGGATCTACAGAGCAGTAGAAAAGTATCCTGACCGTTGCTCCCAAAAGTATCGAGGCATGATCCCCCAAAGTAGAGGAAACAAGATTTAAAGCAATTAATAGCTTCCTGATTCAAAGATTTTTTATCTAGCCTTTTCGGCTTTATCCTTTTCGAAGATCTGATCAACGGTGGCATGAAAGCTAATCTGAAGGCCGATTCACTGAGCAAATATTCTGTTATGATAGAAGTGAAAATTTGAAGATTTCTCGAAAAATGTATTATTAATCTGCCCCCGATGGACCTTTCCATCTTCCCAAGATCAAGACAAGATGGCTTTTCTATCGTCATCGATTCTCTTCCTGCTTTCACTGCTTTTTGAAGGTCCTCTGGATTAAGTGGATGAATCGGAATTAACTTCTCATCATAGGAAATCAACAAGTTATTTTCACACATCACTCTTGGTCTAGTATGTCGGGTGGGGGAGACAAATGCTTTCGAAGTTCCTTCATTTTTCTATGGAAATGACCATCTTCGTCGTCGAAGGAACAATTCAAAGCTTCATTCACTTTTCTATCGACGAACTCGGAGACGCTATTTAGTCGACTTTCCAGAGCTTTGATTTTCGAATCGAGCCACTCAGGAATTTCACAATGGCAATCAGATCTCGTCGAGGACATGGCCAAACCATCGTAGTCTGCTCTCTTGAAGTTTCTCGGTGATCGGGGCTACGCCGTATCTCTGTCTGATGTCTTTGTTGCGTATGTGGTCCTTTCTGGTGAATCCGGAGGTCCATCGAAGCATCTTTGTTTCCATGACACTGACTTTATTATTGTTTGTCATCATATATTTCTTGTAAGAATGAAATAAATAAGTCACAGCTACATCACGGTTGGGGACAATATAAACCTTCATCGCGTCCCATTATCAAATGAGTCGAAGTGGGGA